>JANAVB010001680.1:0-43029 GCA_029216955.1 Iris pallida | reverse complement strand
ACTATACTGGATACATCGACAACGTAAAGGTGGATCGGATGCACATTGATCCTGGCTCTTCCATAAGCATTATCCCGAAGGGTCTGTTACATCATCTCCGCATCCCTATGCTCGCCTGACGCCTACGCCTACAAGCACCGTCATCAGCAGTTTTAATTCGGGCAGGCTACCCAATTGGGAAGATTCGTCTGAAGTGTCAAATTGGCGATCTCCAGTCGGAAGTCACCTGTTACGTCATAGATGCAGACACTTCTTACAACATCCTCCTGGGATGCCCTTGGATACACGATTATATGATCGTGCCTTCCATACTGCACCAATGCTTCAAGTATGTCGACAAACACGGCTTCGTGAGGACATTATTTGCCGATATCGATCCCTTCAAAGGGGTCGAATCCTAATACTCAGACTCCTGCCTATACGAAAAGTCAAAGAGGCACCTTTGTGAAGGATATATGCAAGCTCGTACCGAGACAGCCACAGGATCAGAAGAACCTCTGACGATCCACATCCAAGCTCGCAAACCTGGAAAGTCCGCACCCCTTACCGCCACTCTGCGTAAGGACGCAATCAGCCTCTCGGCACAAGAAAAGCAAATGATAATCCGGCTGCCAAGGTCCGACTAAGTGTCAAGACCCACAACGGAGCCATTGACAATTAGGCTGCCGAGAGTCGGCCAGCTGCAAACGGAGAAGCTCAATCCCTCCGACAAGCCAATGACGATACGCCTTCCCAAGAAGAGTCGTCACTCCGATGCAAGGTCTGGGACTTCTAGAGAACCAACCACTCCCCGTCCAGCATCGAGTACCAAACTGGGGGTCGCTAGTCTGCCAACAACTCCATGTTCTGCTCCACCAGCTGAACCCCTGACGATCAAGCTGCCCAGGTCGTCCTCTCAGTCTTCTTTTATACTGGGAGCAGCCGAAAAGGAACCGGAGCTAGCCAAGTATGTGGCTGCCCACACTGATGTTCCCTCCGTAGATGATGTAATCCCTCTAGAAAAGATACCTTACTTCATCAATAAATGACTATCTTTGAACTACCTCGAGCTTAATAAGCTTTGTACAATATGCTATGGAACACGGTATAGGCACTCACTTACACACACAGGTAACGAATGTTTATACCGCAAACCAGCTTACCACTGTGGAAGACGCTTACCGCATAATCGAGGGAGGGGACCATCCAATCATCTTCGGCCGGAAGGACGATCCGCAGCCCTTCACCATAGAAAAGTTGACCTTGAATCAGATGCCGGGAGACTACCTTTGTATCTTTATAGCCCCCAATCCAAGTATCTCATGCAAAAACAGGGGTATGATCTGGAGACGACCCCAGGCTTGAACTACGGCACTGGACGACGATTACCTTTGAAGCTACCAGTCATAGCTGGCAAACCACGGGACTACTATAGCAAGACTCGATGTGGATTAGGGTATGTTACACCCGCAACGACCCCTGAAAGTTCAGACAAAGAATGTGACTGGCATTCACATTCAACCGAGTCACCAACTTCTGACTCGAATACCAGCATCGAAGACGGATTCAGACAAGTCCTGTCAGTCAACATGGCATTCGCCGACGCTTATGAGAAGATGAAGACATCCCTGAAATCCTCGAGTTAGAGCCGTGGGCCCAACAGTTGGATGCACAATAGGAAAAGTGGTTCGAACAGAGAGAACATCCTACTGAAGATGAGGTCATACAAGTGGATCTCGGCAGCGAATCTTCTCCAAAACCAATCTTCGTCAGTAAAGGCCTAACAGACGAAGAGCGAGAATCGCTACTGGAACTTGTCAAAGAATATATTGATGTGTTCGCCTGGAGCTATGAAGGCATGCCAGGACTAAACCCCGAGGTTGTCCTTCACAAGCTCAATATTCGGCCAGATGCAAAGCCAGTCAAGCAACAACACGACGCTTCCGCCCGGGCATCATGGATGCGATCGAAGCTGAAGTCAACAAACTAATAGCCAGCGTCTTCATTTGTGAGGAACAACATCCTGACTGGGTCGCCAACATAATACCAGTCCTCAAGAAGAATGAAAAGATTCGAATCTGCATCGACTTCTGCAATCTGAATGAGGCATGTCCCAAAGATGAATTTCCCCCCCTATCACAGACATCATGATTGACAACACATGCGGCTTCGAACGTATGTCATTCATGGATGGCTTCTCGGGGTACAACCAAATCAAGATGTCTTCTAACGATAAAAAGCATACATCATTCCGAACACCGATTGGCACATACTGCTACACAGTCATGCCTTTCGGTTTGAAGAATGCTGGCGCCACATATCAAAGAACCATGAGTATCATCTTCAGAGACCTTGTGCAAGACTGTGGAGTGCTATGTTGATGACATCGCCATCAAGAGTCGCTATAAGGGAGACCATATGCAGGATCTGAGGACGGTATTCGACCTGATGCGAGCGCACAATTTGAAAATGAACCCTACGAAGTCCTTCCTGGGCATATCCAGCGGAAAGTTCTTGGGTTTCATCATCACCGCCCAGGTATTCATGTAGACCCTGAGAAGATGAAGGCAATTATGGAGATGGGTCCCCCGAGAAATCTTCGCGAACTCAGAGGCCTTCAAGGGAGGCTAGCTTACATCAGGAGGTTCATTTCTAACCTCTCCGGGCGATGTCGACCATTCACCCATCTCATGAACAAAGGCATCTCATTCGTATGGGACGAAGGATGTCAGCGCACCTTCGACAGCATCAAAGAATATTTGTCGAACCCTCCGTCCTGGTAGCCCCGGTCGCTGGAAAACCATTCCTGCTCTATGTACGCGCAATGGAGCATTCCCTTGGCGTCCTGCTAGCACAAAACAACGATGCATGCCATGAATAAGCCATATTATCTCAGCTAAATGATGATTGGGCCAGAGCACCGATACACCATCGAGGAAAAGGAATACCTCGCCCTGGTGTTCGCCATTCAGAAGACGCGGCACTATGTCACTGGACAAACCATACATGTGATCTCACGAGTCAACCCTCTCAGGGTCCTCATGACTAAACCAGGGGCACTCAGCTCTCGCCTCGCTACATGGGCAATATTGCTGTCCCCCTATCATATGATCTTCATCCCACAAAAGGCTGTTAAAGGTCAAGCCCTGGCAGACTTTTTGGCAGCCCACCCGGGCTCGAAGTCGTCCAGAATATATGAAGAAATCCCAGATGAGGTCGCCGACTCGCATGCAACCTCTCACGATGATGTATGGTGAATGTTCTTCGACAATGCTTCGAAAACTGGACCCAAGGGCAACATCGTCGTCGGAGTCGGGGTGGTGCTGGTTTCTCCTTCCGGATTGGTGATCAATCGCACTTACTCCCTCACAGAACCCTGCTCTAACAATATAGCCGAGTACAACGCTTTAGTCATTGGCCTCCAACTTGTAAGAGAGTTGGGGGTAGAATATCTTGAAGCATACGGCGATTCTCAGTTAATCGTCAATCAGATCCGGAGCTCATACGAAGTCCGCCACGAAGACATGATCCCCTATTACCAAATAGCGATCGACATCATCTCGTCGTTCGAGGGGTTCTTTATCAAACATGTTCCCAGACTCCGAAATATCGAAGCCGATGCCTTCGCAGGCCTGGCCGCTTCCCTAGCAGTGCCAAATCATACTCATCAATCGGTAGATGTGATAGGCCATGAACTGGTCTGCCCCAAGAATAACGTTCAATTTGTGGCGAGTTATTCCACTCAGACGATCGACAAAGTCCCAAATTAGAGACAACCATTCATTGACTTCGTAGTCTACGACATCCTGATCGAGAACCCAAAAGAGGCCACCTCTATCAGAAGACGTTCTCTCAGATTCTTCTACGATACAGAGACAAAAATGCTATATCGCCGATCCTATGATGGATTATTGCTTCGATGTTTGTCAATCGCAGAAGCCAAAGAAGCCGTACGCGAAGCTCACGACGGTGTCTGCGGGGCCCATCAGCCTGGCCCTAAATTGCAAGACCGTCTTCGCCGAATGGGCTACTACTGGCCCACGATCGTAGCAGATGCGATAGACTATACAAGAAAATGCAAAGCCTGCCAAGTCCATGCGGACTTCATACACCAACCCATCCGAATTTCTACACCCGACAGTGGCATCCTGGCCATTCGAAGCATGGGGAATGGATATCATTGGTCCAATCACTCCACCTTCTTCCCGAGGACATCGCTTCATACTCGCAATTACAGATTACTTCTCCAAATGGGCGGAAGCTATTCCACTTGCAGAAGTAAAGACTTCAAACGTGATCAGCTTTCTTAAGCATCACGTCATCTATCGCTTTGGACTGCCCCGAAGGATCATCCACGATAATGGTCCGTAGTTTGCAAGCCACGCCTTCTATCGGTTCTGCGACAAACCGCATCCAGAATATTGCTTCAACACCATACAATCCAGCAGCGAATGGGTTGGCAGAAGCATTCAACAAAACAATCATCAAACTTCTTAAGAAGTTTGTATCATCCAACAAACACGACTGGAACGAGAAGCTGGGTGAATGCTTATGGACGTACCGTACCACAGTCCGAACAGCCACAGGGAACACACCATTCTCCCTGGTGTACGAGAGTGAGGCAGTTCTCCCATTGGAGACCCAAACACCCTCGCTCCGTGTCGTCCTTACTTACCAATTAATGACGGACGATAACTACCGTCGCCGACTACAAGAGTTAGAGGCCTTAGATGAAAAGCGCCTCCTGGCACAGCAACGGATCGAGCTATACCAAGCACGCATCTCCGGAGCCTTCAATAAGAAGGTTAGAATCAGAACATTCCAAGTGGGCGATCTCGTTCTGGCAGTTCGGAGGCCGATGGTCATGACTCACAAGACCGCCGGCAAGTTCCAGCCAAAATGGGAAGGTCCATTTATCATCGAGGCTGTATTCTCCAATGGTGCTTACCGCCTCACAAAATAAAATGGAGACTTGCTTATGTTGCCCGTCAACGGCAAGTTCCTGAAGAAATATTATGTCTAAACGACACATTCCAGATTAATGAGTCATGTACCCGCTGGTGCCGCTGAACTCACATCTACAACATTCCAGATTATCGAGTTATGTACCCACTGGTGTCGCTGAACTCACATCCACAACATTCTAGATTATCGAGTTATGTACCCGCTGGTGCCGCTGAACTCACTTTCACAATATTCCAGATTATCGAGTCATGTACCCGCAGGTGCCTCTGAACTCACATTCCGGTCACTCTTTCAGATAGTAAGTCATGTATGACCATACCTCTGAACTTTCTTACTAGGAGAGATCCTTCCTCATGATCCACTACCCGTACTCCCAGTACACAAAAAGGGTAACAGATCCACAAATTTCCAAAACGGCCATGTCCTCATTACTTCTGAGTCGTTTCACTTCCGCCAAAAACAAATTACCCCTTTACATAGAACTTCCATGTCCTCATTACCTCTGAGTCGTTCTATGTACCCTCCTTCATTGAGCCCACTCCTGCCATGTCCTCATTACCTCTGAGTGGGAAGGCTCCGTCGAAGAAACCTTCATACTTGCCATGTCCTCATTACCTCTGAGTAAGTATGATGATTCCCTTTCGACTTATTATCCGTACCCACAACCGGAGTACGCCAAGGATAATAGGTCCACAAATATTCCCCGCTGAGTCCACTCCTGCCATGTCCTCATTACCTGTGAGTAGGAAGACTCCACGGTAAAACCTCCGTACTTACCATGTCCTCATCACCTCTGAGTAAGTATGTTGGTTCTCTCTCGTCTTATTATCCGCACCCTGGGTACGCCAAGGATAATAGGCCCACAAATGTCCTCTGTTGACCATAAATATCTTTCGTTGAGTCCACTCCTGCAATGTCCTCATTACCCCTGAGTAGGAAGATTCTACGGTAAAACCTTCATACTTGCCATGTCCTCATTACTTCTGAGTAAGTATGTTGGTTCCCTTTCATCCTATTATCCGTATCCTAAGTCGGGGTATGCCAAGGATAATAGGCCCATAAATGTCTTTTGCTAAGTCTCTTAGTACAGGCCCACCATTCCTGATCATGTCCCGGGAGTCCAGCTGCTCCATGGTATTCTCTCTCGATATCCCGAACACCCACGACCACCTTACCGTGGAACAGTTCTAGGTATCCCCAATCAAACTTGTTATCCGTACCTAAAACCAAGGTATGCCAGGGATAACAGGTCTACAAACAAGTCACCAATGCGGGGCAAACACCACAATACCACAGGCACAACAAGCAATACAAATGAAGGGTAGAATGGAAAGTACTCTTTATTTGAAAGACGAAAAAGCATTACATATGGTAGGGACCATGTCCCTCTCAAAAAAAAAGAAAAAAAAACAGGAACAAAAGAAGAAAAGGTCGACTATAGTTCGGCATTACACAACTCCAAGAGGCGGTTTCTCACTAAGGCAGTACCCCGCTCAAGCCTCTGTCTAGCTCGACGCTCAGCCTCCTGGGACAACCGCTCCCCATTATCCAGGTCCATGAGTGCCCGCCAGTCGTCATCCAACCTCTTCAGGGCCACTTCCAAGTCAGCTGAAGCTTTATTAACTTTGTCAGCCTCCTGGATAATTAGCCCCCTGTCGATCCGGGCAGCCTCAAGCTCAGACTCAAAGAAAGTTAACTTCCTCTGAAGCTCAAGGATCTGCTTCCGCATGTCAGTAATCCCACGGGAGGCAATCACTTCCCGAGACGTAACATCTTCACTATCATGGCTCAATTGATCATATCGATTAGACAGAGTGTGGAGATCCCTCAGTATGGCCGGCCTGGTTTTATCCTGAGTGGCCCTCGCCTTCTCTATAGCAATTATGAAAGAGCCGTGCGCCTGATCTATAGCAGCAGACAGATCAACCTGCCAGAAACCTGAAGCTGGGCCACCAGCTGATCAGTCTCCAGTAATTTCACCACCAGGAGAGCAGCCACCCCTGCCCCACCAGGAAGGGCCTTAAGGATATCAATTTGACCCTGGGCGCATTACCGGGCCAAGGCGAAAGAGGTCCCTCTCTCCACAGCAGCTTCTATCCCCCTTTTTAAGTGACGATAAAAGCTGTCGACCATGTCCTGTAATGCTTCGTCCAGGACCTTTGTAGAGGATGGCGTCAGAGGAAGCGTGGCCGGTAGCATCGAAGGAGTTGTGCTAGAACTTGCCACCAGGGGGGCAACTTCCGAGCAGAATGATACACGGATAGCGGCTAACTCTTCCTCTGCCACCCGAAGAGCCTGAACACTTGGCAGGGCGGAGAGGTCGACTCTCGGGGCCGCCCGAGCAGAGGAAGACAAAAGGACCATCGTCCCCTGCCCGGTTGTCCCATCATCGGACTTGTCGAACTCGAACCCGCAGGAGGCCCATCAAGACGAACCGGAAGGGGAGGGGGTACGCTCCTCTCCGCTAGGGCCCCTTCGGCAGAGTCTGTCTCAACAATGTCCATCCTTGGCACTGGAGAGGCAGGACCTGCATGTCCATGATAATGATCAATCGACGTGACCAGAAGGATGTGATGATAGAGCAGATAGGCCTCCTCGCAAGTTAAGATTTGGCTTATCTTACCAGGAGAGGAGCGTGGAGGCTGCAGCTCGTTCGTAGCTAGCATGGTCTTCTCACCCGCGATCTCCAAGTTAAATTCGGCCGGCTCCCCTGACCCAGCCACCTCGGAGGGAGAGGTAACTCGATCAGCATCACCTTGATGGAATTCAGCAATCTCAGGGACAGGCTCATCGGAGCCCCCGTCATCCCGAGTTACGACCTCGGCAACTCGAGTGTCCTCTTCTTCTGACACCTACAAGAGGGAAGGAAGATGATTAAAATCAAAGCTAAAGAAAGGAAGGACCGGTAGTAACTTATTTACCTCTGATGCGGGGTCAACTTCTTCGCCTCTTTCTTTTATAGTTAGCCCGCAGTGTCTGGTCACAGCCAGTTTCCGAGAGCGAGGAATGCCGCCGACAGGAAAAAGTTGCCTGCTACGCTTTCGTGCAGGGCCTGGTGCGACGGATGGCTCATCTACCACCATCTCATCTGGCAAAACAGGCGGCTGATCCGCCCCTACATCTGCCACCGGAGGGGAAGAGTCATCTCCATCATGCTCGTCGCCTTCGTCATCTGCAGCAGCGGAGTCTGAATCCGGCACTTCGACTCTGTTCTTCCTCTTCCTTGTCTTGGCCCCCTGGGAACCCTCGTCCAGGCCGGTACCAACGATGAAACTGGTGCCCGGGTTAAATCGACAGGGGGCTTGTTCACCATGATGTGGTACAGAGTCGCCATATACAAGATCTCTACCGACGCTTTGATAGCAGGAACTGAGAAAATGGTACGGGTATAGAATGTGTTATAGTAATGCCAGGCTCTGATGCCGTCAAGAAGGCTACCTTCAAAACCCAGACAAGAGCTGGGGCTGTCTAAAAAAAGCTGACTATATCGAAATTGCCGGGCGAACTTGCTAGGCAGATAAGGCTCCAGGAAGACAGTGTTACGGTTGCGATACACCAGATGAGCAGGGCGGATGTTACGCAGCCACAGAAGCATCTGGCCGTCGAGAAGTTGAGGGGGCCCAGTACCGTTGAGATGGACAGCCGCTATTTCTTCATCAGTAAAATGAGGTACAGATACGAAAATGTTGTACATGTCTGCCCTCGCTAGTGCCATCCGGCAAGCACGTATGGTCTCGAATTCCCAAGACTCATTACGATAGCGGAAGATAAAACCGTCGTCATCAGTCACGCCGTCTACAGAGCCCGGTCTCATCAAAGACGGATAATGCATCAACAGCCACCCCATCAAATAATGATAGGGCAGCTCAGTCCGTTCAAATCTTTTGTCACATCGCGGGCAATGACCTTGGATGTGAAAGTGCGAAGGCCACGGTGTATGCTGTACACCATGGCCGGGAGAAGAGCTGGCCGGACTCGCAAAACTAACTTCACAGCCGGAAGGATAAAATTGCAACTGATCCTCTCGATAGAACCTGCTCCACCCGAGACTACACAATTCATAGCCATATCATCAAGAATCCCGCCAGGAGCGCCTTCTCTGACAACTCTTGGGTGTCCTGATAAAAATAACCGAAAGAGTCGGTCTGACTCCCGAATCTGTCACTAGTGGTGGCCACCCTCTTAGCTGATGACACTAAGGCTTTCACCGCCTCCCGGGATTGAGGACGTCTGGGAGTAACTTGACCTGAGGCATCCGTCGTGAAGAGATAGCACACCCAATCCTTGGTATAAGGGGTATTCCCTTCCGAGCTGCTCTCCTTTTTGGCTATTTGATGACATGTGCTATAATGGCACAATATCTCTTGATAAAGAGCCACGAAGCCTGGATACCGTCTTTCCAACTCTTCGAACTCCTCATTCGTGGGAGTATACACCTCAAAAGCTTCGTCCCCCCAAGGAAGCTTGGAGATCGTATACATTTCGTGGAGCGCAAGCCCCATTTCCCCTATGGGCGTATAGAATGTTCCCGTACGGCGGTTATACATCTCCAGCAGAGATATAAATAATCTTTGTTTATAGGCAAGCCATGGCTAGTACCCCGAATAGCATGGTAAAGACCAATCTCACACAGAAAGGCCTCATACTTTCACAAAATCCACATAGACATATTGGTCCATGAGAGAATGGGATGTATCCAGCTAGGGAGCATCAACCGACCAATGGGATAGGAGCCCTTCCGAGCAAGTTGGTTCATAAAAGTGTCGGCTGTAGAAAACGTGAAATTGGGACCCGGCACATTCAAGAAAGTACCCGGGGCCAATCCCATTACAGAACGGCTGGTGTGCACCTTGCCCGTACACACTGACTTCAGGCTGTTGTTATAATAGATGTCTCCCACAAACATCCCACTTCGGGTAGGAGTTAAAGACTCTTCCATCTTCCGGTCCAGTGGGAGCATATTGAAGCAAGATAAAGGGAAGTGACGCTCCATCTGGGAGATGCGGATCGCCATCCCGTTAGAAACAAAACTCCAGTTCTCTGACACCTCCAGAATCTGACTGTTCTTCACAGTCAAGGCGTCTCCAAAGAAGAATACGGGCTTCAAGTATTCCCCTTCTAATTTCCCTGAGTTCATCATAGCGTTAAGAAAATAGAAAGGCTGGTTCTTGAGGGCATTCAATCTCGCCGGGGGCTCGTCACTCGGAAACTGGTCCGCCATATGCTGGACTATTGGTCGTACCTATAGCCCAGAGCAGCTTGGGCACTGCCTACCAGGAGCTCTCCAGCAGCATTAACCGTCAAATTCACTGAGAAGAAGAAAGAAAAAGATAAGTTAAAAAGATGGACAAAAAGGAACTAATGGGTGCTTTCGAGCTTATGCGGCTCCAACTTAACGAAGCCTCATACGGCTCAGGAGAACACTTATGCGACTCCAACTTACTGAAGCCTCATGCGGCTTAGGAGAACACTTATGCAGCTCCAACTTACTGAAGCCACATGCGGCTCAAGGTCAGAAGAGCATTCATGCGGCTCCATTTAGTGAAGGGTCATACGGCAATGCTTTCATAGGGCCCGCAGGGATCGAATAAGTTCGTGCGGACCACGTGACAGATAAATATGTGCGAATCTATGCGGCTCAATATAGCTGATGCAGCTTCGTTGGCGAAGCGCGTATGCGGCCACAGTGGCTATTCTTATGCGGCTCGCGGCTCGGCCATAGGACGAACATGCGGCTCACATGAAATAAAGGCTCGTGCATAAAGCATACGACGTAGCCATAGCAGTTAGGGTTCTTTTAAATCATATAAAGTCCTTACCAGCAATAGGGGGATGAACGTCAGGGTGAGTGCGGGCACATCGGCCGTCGGAGGAGCGGCCGCGGTCGAAGTAGAGGCAGTCTTCTTGACCTTCGCCGTCGCAGACGACGAAGACACTGCCTTCTTGTCCTTTGCCGCAACGGTCTTTTTGGGAGCCATTGGTGATTGAAGAAGAGGATGACAATGGGGTAGGGAAAGTTCGAAGTAAAAGAGAAAGTAAAGAAGTTTTCTCTCTTAAACTCCTCTTATTTATAGGAGGACAAGAGAAGGGGGAACACGTAGACTAATAATCGCCTCGGAAAAGACAAAATCGACTCCTCGGATTTCGTCCCCTCTCTCATAAAGGAGATTCACCCAGGGCATAAAATCCAAAGATTTAATGAGCCAACCCTTGGGATTTCCCCTAAAGGCGGCACTAAAATAAATTTGAGACAATTAATGACGCGCACACGTGGCAAGGAGCTATGCGGCCCGAAAGTCCTGTGGCTGATTGACTCAATACGGCTGAGACATCTATGCGGCCGAGACATCCATACGGCCGAGACATCCATGCGGCCAAGACATCATGCGGCCAAGACATCCATGCGGCCAGGACATCATATACGGCCAGGAGAATTTATACATAGCCATGCTTCTTATTCAAAGTATTTCAATTTTACAAATTGAAAACTTTGAAGGGGGTCTTATAGAAGCATGGAAAAGAATAAAGAATGATCCATGCGGCCAGGGAGCCCCATGCGGCTCAGAGAGTTCATGCGGCTCAAGGATCCATGCGGCTCAAGCGTCTCTGCGGCTCAAACAAGTTCTATGCGTCTCAGAAAGGAGCCACGTGGCCTGCAAACAGCTCTTCCGTTTGTCCTTTACTGCATTAAATGCCTTGATGGCTGACAGCTCTGACACATGACAGCCCTGACCAAAAAATACAATTATGACTCCGTCATAATGGCAGACTCCTAGGGAAATGAAGGAAATCTCTGACACAATCACCCGAAATCCAGAAACCTTCATAAGGACTTGACACGTGGACAGTCGCATGCGGCTCACGAAGACTATCCCCATGCGGCTCAAGCGAAAGCTGCCCCATGCGGCTCATGAAGACTATCCCCATGCGGCTCACGAAGACTATCTTCATGCGGTTCACGAAGAAGGCACCCATCATGCGGTCACCTACACTCATACGGCTCAGATCATTACCATACGGTCCAAATATTCAGGGGGCTACTCTTAAGCAGCCTTGACACGTGGCCAGCCTTATGCGGCTCAATGAGGAGCAACCTTCCTGTGGCTCAAATTTTTGCAATGGCTCGCGGTTAAGACACGTGGCATGATAGCAGGGCACGTGGCATCAAATTGATCAAAATCCTTCAACAAATCCTAATAAAATATTGGGATCAAATCAGATCATTTACAATCAAGCAAATTAATGACACGTGTCAAGAAATTCGAGGTTGGTATGACAAATCAGGAGGATTTATGTCAATCATCATTAATTACCCACAAAAGATTTGATGCAATCATATTTATTGCTCAAATCTCGTATATTCAAGATGAACGGCCCAGATCCAGTGATCCTTAGCCGCCGACTTTTAAGAATGGGCAATCATTGCAAACCCTAATGATGCCCTCCACTCTTATAAATAGCAAGGTGCCATTCCCTTGCGAGGATATACACAGATACAGATACAGAAAAAAGGAGATTCTCAGATAAAAAAGAGAGACATAGAGAGCCAGAGAGCCAGAGAAAGAATATACAGAGCCTGAAAGGAGAGCATTTCTTCAGCAATGCCAAGCAGTTCTTCTACAGAGCCAAGGCTGCATCCGATCGTCCAAGGAGTAAGACAGAGCTGCCGTCGCTTTTTCGAGCCTCTACCTTCATCCCCCAGAATCTAAAATAAACAATTGTACTTAGATTGTTGTACCTAGGTTTTTGACCCTAGGCTTTCTTTGTACAAGCGAGTTTGTATCGTGAAGTAAAAGTCCAGCCCTCCGATAATCGTTCTGTTCTTTATATTTTATGGCAAACACCACCATGTCTTTCCTGGACGTGTCCAGTGGAAACTTCTTGGGCTTTGTTATTACTTCCACGGGCATTCATATAGACCCCATAAGACAAAGGCAATCCTGGAAATGAGTCCGCCGAAGAACCTCCGTGAACTTCGCGGCCTTCAGGGAAGACTAGCCTACATCAGGAGGTTCATATCTAACCTCTCAGAATGATATCAACCCTTCGCACAACATATAAAGAAAGGCATCTCTTTCGTTTGGAACAAGGAATGCCAGCGTGCCTTTGATGATATTCAAGAATACCTGATCAATCTGCCAGTTCTGGTAGCCTCGGTTGTCGGAAAGACTTTCCTGCTATATGTACGAGCAATGGAACACTCCATCGGCGCCTTGCTAGCACAAAACAATGATGCGTGGCACGAACAAGCCATCTATTACCTCAGCCGAATGATGGTGGGGCCGGAGCATAGGTACACCGCCATAGAGAAGGAATGCCTTGCCTTGGTATTCGCCATTCAGAAAATATGGCACTATGTGTCAGGGCAGACCATCAATGTTATCTCGTGAGTCAATCCCCTCAGGGTTCTCATGACCAAGCCAGGCACACTCAATTTTTGTCTAGCCACATGGGCGATACTATTATCTTCTTATGACATGGTCTTCGTTCCGCAAAAGGCTATCAAAGGTCAAGCCTTGGCCCACTTTCTGGTAGCCTATCCAGGCTCAGAAACAGACAGAATCTATAAAAAAATCCCAGATGAAGTCATTGACTCAAAAATGACTTCACATGAAGACGTTTGGCAAATGTTCTTCGATGGTGCCTCAAGAACGGGGCCCCAAGGTGATATCGTCACTGGAGTCGGGATAGTGTTAATTTCTCCCTCTCGATTGGGGGTCAACCGGGCATATTCTTTCACGAAACCTTGTTCAAACAATGTAGTCGAATATAACGCTTTGGTCATCGAGCTCCGACTTGCAAAAGAAGTGGGAGTCAAATACCTAGAAGTATATGGCGACTCGTAGTTGGTTGTCAATCAAATCCGAGGCTCGTACGAAGTTCGCAACGTGGACTTGATTCCTTATCATCAGACAACAATTGCTATCATAGCAACCTTGGAGGGGTTCTTTATAGAACATGCTCCTAGGCTCTAGAATATTGAAGCCGACGCCGTAGCAGGCCTCATCGCTTCTTTGGCGGTTCCAAATTATGCTCATCATCCAGTTGACGTCATATGTCATGAGCTGGTCTATCCCAAAATCAAAGTTCAACTAGATATGAGTTACTCCGCCCAGATAACCAATAATGTGAAAGACTGGAGACTCCCATTCATCGACTTTGCAGTCTACGAAATCCTGCCTGAGAATATGAAAGAAGCAACTTCAATCAGAAGGCGTTCTTATATTCTTTTATGACACGGAAACAAAAAATGTTGTACCGACGATCTTACGACAGACTACTGTTATGATGTCTGTCAAATGCAGAAGCCAAAGAAGCCTTACGCGAGGCTCACAATGGCGTTTGTGGGGCTCACCAACCGGGCTCGAAGTTACAGGACCATCTCCGTCGGATGGGTTACTATTGGCCTACGATGGTAGCAGATACAGTCGATTATGCAAGGAAGTACAAGGCTTGTCAGATCTACACAGATTTCATACATCTGCCATCTGAGTTCTTGTACCCAATAGTGGCCTCTTGGCCATTTGAAGCATGAAGAATGGATATTGTTGGCCCAATCACCCTGTCATCGTCCAAAGGGCACCGGTTTATTCTCGCAATCACCAACTACTTCTCCAAATGGATGGAAGTTGTTCCGTTGGCAGAGGTAAAGACATCAAATGTGATCAGTTTCATAAAACATCACGTCATTTACCATTTTGGATTACCAAGGAGGATCATTCATGATAACGGTCCGCAGTTCGCAAGCCATGCCTTTTATCGATTCTGCGACAAGAACCGAATTCATAATGTGGCTTCAACATCCTACAACTCATCGGCTAATGGTCTGGCTGAAGCCTTTAACAAGACCATAATCAAGCTTCTCAAGAAGTTTGTGTCTTCGAACAAGCACGTCTGGAATAAAAAGCTGGGCGAATACTTATGAGCATACCGCACTACGAGTCGGACGGCTACGGGAAATACACAATTTTCTCTGGTGTACAAGAGCAAGGCAGTTCTCCTATTGGAGACTCAGATCCCCTCACTTCGTGTGTCCCTTACTTACCGGTTAACGTCGGACGATAACTACCGCCGACGGCTACAAGAATTGGAAGCGTTAGACGAGAAGCCTTGCAAGATCAACGCAGCATCGAGTTCTATCAAGCACGCATCTCTCGAGCCTTCAATAAGAAAGTCAAGCAGAGGACATTCCAAGTAGGCAATCTTGTCTTGGCCGTTCGCAGACCGATGGTCATGACTCATAAAACTGCCGGCAAATTCCAACCCAAGTAGGAGGGTCCATACATCATCGAGACCGTATTCTCCAACGGAGCATACCGACTTGCAAAACAGAACGGGGACTTACTCATGATGCCCATAAATGGCAAATTTCTGAAGAAATACTATGTCTAATGACATGCTGGTACTCCCTCAAACCATCAAATCTTCAAAACTACCGAGTTATGTACACCAAGTACCTCTGAACTCATACTCTATCGCATCTTCCTGAGTGGCGAGTCATGTACGATGATACCTCTGAACTCCCACTCTAATGCTTTATCTCACAGAAGTCTGCCCAGTTTATCATTATCTCTTAGCAGACTTTCTGGTCCTGATTATCATGTGTCACATCCATATTACCTCTGGTACCGATAATCTTCCGACTTAACACCTGTACCTAACCCAGGATAAAAAACTGTGTGTTAAGACCACAAAACCTATCATGTCCATATTACCTCTGTTGGTTTTATCACAAAATCTATTACTCGTACCACCAGTGAGCAGAGAATAAGTCCACCAAAGATTATTCTTGATTATCGTGTATCACGTCCATATTACCTCTGATACCGATAGTCTTTTGACTTAACACCTGTACCAAACCCGAGATAAAAGACATGGTGTTAAGACTAGAAAATATATCACGTCCATATTGCCTCTGTTAGGTTTTGTCTCAAAATCTATTTCACCAAAAATTATGCCTGATTATCGTGTGTCATGTCCATATTACCTCTGATACCGATAGTCTTTTGACTCAACACCTGTACCTAACCCGGGATAAAAGACACGGTGTTAAGACCACAAAGCCTATCACGTCCATATTACCTCTGTTGGGTTTTATTTCAAATCTATTACCCGTACAGCCAGTGCGCAGAAGGGTAATAGGTCCACAAAAGTTATCCTAATCTATTACTCGCACCATCCATGTACCAAAGAGTAGTAGGTCCCCAAAATATCATTAAAATCTATTTGCTCGCATTTCCAGATGCACAAAAGGGCAATAGGTCCACAAAAAGTCCTCCAGTGGGATGTCCTTTATCAAACACAAATGCTGTATTAGGCCCTCTAGTACAAGCACCACAGATACTACAAATAAAGAATGGAGTGAATGTATTCTGTTTATTCAAAATTAGTTTCATTCATAGGAATACATCTCCAGTAAAGGATTACACTGATTTTGTTTTATATTCCCGATAACAACAATTACATGGCAACTTATGGATTCCTACAGTCGAGGATCATAGTTGTTTTGAGGCATATACCATTCTTTCAGCCATTTCGTATATGAAAGATCTATTTGATTAAGGTCTTCGGCAGGGGCAGGAGGGTCAGAACTCCCAGTGCTACTACCCTCAGACTTGGGCTCCTCCTTACAGCAGTCTCAATCTTGGGAGTAATTCCCTCCTTGATGGACGCCAGCTCTTCTTTTACCTCAATTTTTTGTATCACCTCCTCCTTAACAAACAGTGACTCTTGTTTGATGAAAGGAGGCAGCATCTTCTCCTTCACAACACTCTCAGCCTTCGGCATGGATGCTACAAGAATCAACGAAAGAATATAGTCATATAAAAACAAAGTGAATGGGCTCCTTTTCAGTTATGCGACCAAGTCAGGCACAGCCTATGCGGCTCAGTTATAAGGGGAACGTATACGCTCAAATTAAGTAACACATGCGGCCCAGCCAAAACAGACCCTATGCGGCCCAGTTTTTAGGAATGAGCATAAAAACATGAGACGCATGCGGCTCAATCTTAAAAAGTACTTATGTGGCTCTGTTATGCAATGTTCATGCGGCTAAGCCATGAAGCATTTATGCAGATCAGTTATGAGATGTATATACGGTTTGGTCACGAGGCATCCATGCGGTTCAGTCCTGTAGCGCTCATGCGGCTCAAGTATGAGGCATCCAAGAAGGTCAGTGGCGCTTATGCGGCTCAGCCCATACGGTCCCATCATACAGAATATATGTAGTCCTCTGAGATGGGGAATATATCGATCATGGCCAAAGTACAGAGGCAATTTATGATAAGCCCGTGCATAGAATATACGAAATGGCCGTTCAAATTTAAGTCATCGCTTTTCTACCATCCTTACCCTTAACAGAGGGTTGCACGTCAGGATGAACAGGAGGAGAGTCTACAGCACTCGACGGAGAGACGAGCGCCTTTCCTTTGGTCGTAGCATCAGTCGACTTGGAAGCTTTCGGATCCATGGCTAACCGGGACAGAAAGATGACAAAGATGATGAAGACAAAGGAGAAAAAGTTAAAGAAAAAACTCTCTCCGTATGGCCCATATTTATAGCTCCTCAAAGTGGAAACAGATGAACGCCATTTCGATTCTCGTATCCATTAAAGATAATGATTACGTTTGGGGATTTTTATCCTTAATAACCGTCATCACCGCTTCGATTCCCGTATCCATTAAGGATAATTATGACGTTTGTGAATTTTATCCTTAGTAACCGTCAGCTTTATCTAGAAAAAAGAGCCCAAATCTAAAACTAAATCAAGGCCTTAAATGCAGCAGTGACAGCTGACAGACAAGATCTCCCTGCGGCACAAGATCTACTTGCGGCCCGAAAACGTCCCTGCGGCTCAAAATGTCTCTACTGTACGACGTCTCTTCCGACTCGAAGATTTTTCTACGGCTTGATATATGTCCATGCTTCTTATTCAAAGTATTCCAAATTTGCAATTTGAAAACTTTGAAGCGGGTCTTGTAGAAGCATAGAAAATATCGAGTTTATGCGGATCACAACTGACTGCATGAGTACCCTAGAATAGATTAACCCGCATAAAGAAGAGCCGCATGACACACTCAGTACGCCCCCTGCGGCCCATCTTCACCAGACTGACTTTTGAGGCATAGAGAGAATAGTTACTTATATGGCCAAGTTGATCAATCCTTCTGATAAAGCTGACAAAACTCTGGTCTAATAAAGCTGACAAACTCTTGAAAGACTGATAGCTCTGACAACTCTGACACTCTGACAAAAAGAAGATAAGACATGATTAGATTGTACATGGCCATGTGGCCAAAAGGACTGCGACCCGAGCCGCATAAATCTAATACGGCTCAATCTATGTACTTCATGCGGCCAAGGGTAACTGCAATCTGAGCCGCATGAGCTTTATGCGGCCCAGAATATAGAACCTATGCGGTTCATGTAACACCCCAGTCCCAAAAAACTTAGGACCAAGTACGTGAACATGCCAGCTGGACATATACGAAGAACACTCCAATATATGGAATCCTTATATATGCACATAAGCTGTAAATAAATAATCACAGGCCAGAATAATATATCTAATCTCATTACAGCTCAACACAGAAAATAATGAAGTCCAAATAAATAAATAAGAGTATCAAAAGATAGCCGGGTGAACATACTCACTCCAAACAGCTATGAAAAATAGTCTCACAAGATCGGAGTCCGACCTCCACAAAATAGAAAGAAAAAAGATGTAAAATAATGTCTACAACTGTCTTAGATAAGAAATAGACTAGGAATCATAAGGCACTGCTTCATCATCAATGTAGGATAGCTCCAATGCCGCTCCGTACTCTTATGGAAACTAGTCTAAACCTGGAGAGATAACCAGGTCCTCAGGGGACATAGCAACATACAAGAAAACACCATGCCATATAAACTGTGATAACATAATAAGAGAAAAGGTATGCATGCAATCGGGTTCCTTACCATTCTACTGTGAATATGCAGTTGAGATACAATCCTTCGACGCATGAACCCTGGCTGAAAATAGGATCGGCATAGTTCCTATAAAGGGTACCAGGGGCCTACGTCCATAATGCTCGGGAAGCGTCAGAGGGCACCATGTGAAGGGCTACGTCTATAACGCTATGGGAAACGTCAGAGGGCGCCTGGAGCCTGCATCTCCGGAGGAGCACACAGGTAATCATGGAAGTGTAAAGAAGTCCATACGTCAGTTATTGTTCTCCCCACCCAATGCCTAGTATTATCATCTCCATGACTGATATGAACCTCTAGTAATCGCCAAGTCTTCTAACATGCAATACTATTGGCAGTTACTCCTATCCGTCCCACGCTCCATACGTATCGGTGGCCAGCCAACTACGCGAAAACGTGTCCTACATGTGACTTATATCACGTGATACAACAAGTGTCAAGGCTATATGAGATATACCAATACCTCAACCTCAATGGGCGGTCAATAAGCTAAGTCAATGCAAGAGAATAAATAAAGCAAGAAAAACGACCGATAGAGTCGCTTGCACCCAAGTGTGACTTGGACGCACAGTTTAAATATCACGAAATAAAATGCTGAAAATAATAACTGAAAATAAGAATATAATAATCATAGAGTAAGGTGGCAAGGTATCTTGCCTGATGGTGCAAAGTGGCGTCCAAGAGTAGCAAGCGTCGGCACCAAAACTCACAAGTTACAGATGACTCCAAATGCTGAAACAAACATAAAAAATAATCTCAGTGAAGAAGATATACCTAGAAAATGCCTGTCCAAAAGTCAAATTCTTGAACAGGGACAAAACCGTAATTTCGGGTCAAAATGATGTCCGCCGTTGGACCGGCTTTGCACCGAAACACGTGCCAAAGTCTACGGTCTCTAAAGTGATCAAACTATATGTCTAAGGTTTTAGTTTGAGGAGAGAAACTCAACGGTATGTCCAGTTTTGGATTCCGATGAGCCGTGTATAAAATTGCCCGTTTGAGTGGGTCGCAGGCCCGCCAAAAATGGGTTCCGATTCGACCTTCTCAGAATCGAACCAAACATGGCATGCAGGACCAAAATTTCGATTCGGACCTGTTGGCGCAAGTTTCGTCACGATTCGACGACTATACACGAAGTTATGGGCAAGTTTGCAAAACGTCGATACGGGGGTATCTCGACGGATACGCGTTAATTTCGTCGCGCACACGCGACAAAACTGAGTTCCGTCCGTTCCCACACATCCGCAACGTCCATACGTGCCTTTCGATGCGTATAGCGTGCGACCACGTCGCCCGATTTGTCGGGGCGTACGTCGTATCGGACAAAATTTTCTAAAATTTCTATTTCGAAAACAGTTTTTCACATAAGTTTAACACTGATTTAATTCTCACACAGAAAACAAAATATAGATCTACAAGTTGCGTGTCAATCGTGGTTAGGTTGTCTTCATACAAGTTCAATTAGTTTTTGAAAAAACTCGACACACAGTTCAGAATCCGGCTTCTAAGTGGTGGTTTGAAACTGGATTCAGATTCTGTTTTCGACAGAGTTTTACTCGACTTTGCATCGAGTTACCTGTCAAACCAGAGGGTTATAGCTGATTCCTTTTGAAGGGACTCAAAGAGGGTTACATTGCCTACACGTAGCATCTTTCAGAACGTAAAACGATCAAACATGCGAAAAGTAATCAAGGCCGAAAAAGTACCTTGTTTGTCGAGTTCCTGAACAAGGGTCGGTTGGGGGGCAGCGTTACAGCGCTCCTGGCGGTGGCGCGGTGGTCGTCCGACGACTGGAATATGCGCGGGGAGGTCGACGGTCTTGGGGTCGGGGGATATTGGATTTACGAGAGGGGTTAGGGTTTTAATCTTCGAGCAGTTGCTTATATATGCTCTCCGCCGCTACTCCTATTTCGAATAGTACCCAATACATGGGCTCGGTTGGGGGATTCAATAGCAGCTGATGCTGCTGAGTTAGGCGGGGGTATTAGGAATGGTGGGGTCGGGGTCCCACTCTAAGTTGCAGCTGTTGCTGCCGATTGGAATGGGGTTTTTAGGGGGTCGGGCCTACCCCCCCGCAGCTGCTGCTGCCAATGGTTGGGGGTTCGGCCACCCCACTGCTTTTTTTATCTAATAACTATATATATATATATATATATATATATATATATATATATATCTTTTAAGCAAAGAATAATTTCCAAAAATTTACCAATAAATTCCTAGAAATTCTAAAATTTTTATATACCATATTTAATAGAAATATCAACAAGTACACATATAATATATACACACATGCATTTATATCTACTAATACGCTAGTATCACTAATTTCATAATTAATAAAATGCATAATCAAGATTAAAAATATTCAATTGAAATATGGGGGGTTTACATCCTATCCAACTTAAAGAAAATTTTGTCCTCGAAATTAGGTTAAGGTCGAGGGATCAAATGCAATGCAAGGAAAATATAAATGCAAGACATACCTTCGTCTTCGAACAAATGCGGGTAGCGATTTCGGATGTCGTCCTCGCGCTTCCAAGTAGACTCTCCTGGCGAGTGATGCTTCCATGCCACGCGAACCAATGGAATAGATTGATTCCGTAACACCTTCACTCGACGATCGAGGATACCTACTGGTTGCTCTTCGTACGACAAACTTGGTCCAACTGTGATCTCAGAGTGATCAAGCACATGATTGCTGTCCGTCACGTACCTCCTCAGCTGAGATACATGAAATACGTCATGTACTCCCTCTAGTGATGGTGGCAATACCAATCTGTAGGCAACCTCTCCAACACGTTCTAAGACATCGAAAGGCCCGATGTACCTTAGACTCAACTTGCCTCGTCCTCCGAATCGAATCGTGCCTCTAGTGGGGGATATCTTCAAGAACACATGGTCACCCTCTTGGAACTCCAAGGGTCGACGACGATTATCTGTCCACTGCTTCTGACGATCCTGTACTGCTCGCAGGTGGTCCTGAATTTTCTTCACTGTCTCCACTGTGCTCAAGACCAACTCGGGACCTAATAGCTGTCGCTCTCCTATGTCGCTCCAACAAGTAGGAGACCGAAACTTCCTACCATACAATGCTTCAAACGGAGCCATTTGAATGCTCGCTTGATAGCTATTATTGTAGAAAAACTCAACAAGATGAAGATGGTCCTCCCACGAACTGCCAAAATCAAGCATATACGCTCTCAACATGTCCTCTAGCGTCTGAATGGTACGCTCCGACTGGCCGTCTGTCCGTGGATGGTATGATTTGCTAAACTTCAATCGGGTGCCCAAACTCTCTTGCATGCTCCTCCAAAAGTGTGAGGTGAATCTCGAGTCACGGTCCGACACAATACTAACAGGCACACCGTATAATCTCACAATCTGCTCCATATACATCTCTGCCAATACTTCTGTCGACTGGCCCACTCTAAAAGGTAAAAAATGGGCTGACTTCGTAAGTCTATCAACAATAATACTGCATCATGTCCTCTAGGACTCCGAGGAAAACCCGTGACGAAATCTATAGTAATATGCGCCCACTTTCACTCGGGAATGGGTAGCGGCTGCAATAATTCGGCCGTCCTCTGGTGCTCCGCCTTCACTTGTTGACATACCAAGCACTTGGCAACGAAATGAGCTATCTCTCGCTTCATTCTATGCCACCAATAATACTGTCGTAAGTCACGATACATCTTGGTCCCTTCGGGATGAATAGAGTAAGTCGAACTGTGAGCCTCTGCCATCAGCTCCTGCCGTTGCTCTCCATTGGGAACATAAATGCGATCACCACACGCAATGTCCCATCGGTGTGGATCCTCAATCCTATCTGCTCTCCTGCTTCAGTCCTCTACTTCAGCCGTCGAAATCTAGCATCATTAGGCAATGCTGCCTTGATGCGCTCTACCAATGATGATTGCACTTGAAGGTTGGCTAATATGCCGTCTGCTCCGGGCAATACTACCTCAATACCAAGCTGCTCCAAGTCTCTCATCAATTCCTTCTGTGTAGTCAAAAAGTGTGCCATGGGCTTACGGCTTAATGTGTCTGCCACGACATTAGCCTTGCCCGGATGATAATGTAGCTTAATCTCATAATCCTTCATCAACTCCAACCAACGTCGCTGTCGCATATTCAACTCCTTTTGTGTGAATACGTACTTGAGGCTCTTATGATCAGTGTAGATATCAACCTTCTCGTCGTACAAGTAGTGTCTCCATAGCTTCAAAGAAAAGATAACCACTGCGAGCTCTAGATCGTGGGTCGGATAATTCTTCTCGTGCACTCTCAAATGTCGCGATACATAAGCTACTACACGACCGTGCTGCATTAATACACATCCTAATTCCTTCCCGGATGCGTCACTGTAGATCACAAATCCTCCTGGGCCCGATGGTAGTGTCAAGATCGGTGCTGTGGTCAACCGCTTCTTCAACTCGTCAAAAGTGGCTTGACACTCGTCTGTCCATACAAACTCCTGATCCTTGCAAGTTAATAGAGTCATAGGCCCCGCTATTCGAGAGAAATCTTCTACGAACCGTCGGTAGTAACCCGCAAGTCTGAGGAAACTTCTCACCTCAGAAGCTGATGTGGGAGCGGGCCATGATTTGACTGCTGTGATCTTCTCTGGGTCCACTGATATACCATCACCCGTAACAATATGACCAAGAAATGCTACCTCTTTTTGAAAGAAATCACACTTGCTAAGCTTCACAAAGAGTCTCTCGTTCCTCAATGTTACCAAAACTATCCGTAGATGCTGCTCGTGCTCCTCTTGACCCTTGGAGTAAATCAAGATATCGCCTATAAAGACCACTACAAATTTGTCCAAGTATTGGTGAAAGATCTTGTTCATTAAATTCATGAAAACTGTAGGAGCATTGGTCAAACCGAAAGGGATGACCAAGAACTCGTAGTTTCCATACCTCGAACGAAAGGCCGTCTTGGCAATATCTTCCTTCCGAACCTTCAATTGGTGATAGCCCGATCGTATGTCAATCTTGGAGAATACTTTTGCTCTACTTAGTTGATCGAATAAATCGTCTATACGCGGCAAGGGATACTTGTTCTTCACTGTCACTACATTCAACGGTCTGTAGTCAATGCACATGCGCACTGTCCCATCTTTTTTAGGCATAAAAAGAACGGGTGCCCCCTATGGTGATGCACTGGCACGAATAAATCCCATTCTCTAATAAGTCATCAATCTGCGTCTTCATCTCTACCAACTCCTTGGGTGCCAGACGATATACTCGAGCTGAAATAGGCTCGGCTCCGGAAATAAGCTCAATAGAAAACTTAATATCTCAGTCAGATGGTAGTCCTGGCAACTCTTCGAAGAATACATCCTCGAACTCGGTAATAATAGGGGGCTGAGGGGTGTCAAGCATCATCATATGTGTCCCCGATGTGGGTACATCACAACTCTCTCCGTCTTCTTTGGTGAACTCAAACTCTGCTGCATTCGGTGGTCTAAAGATTATACTGCTCCTATGGCAGTCTATGAGAGCGAAATGCTGGCTCAACCAGTCCATTCCAAGAACCACATCAAATGTCGGCATAGGGAATACAAGAAGTCATGCCATCATCTCCCTGCCATTTATCACTACAGGACAAAGTCTACAAATACCACTAACAGGCACAACTCCTCCTCCAGTGAGGATTTTAACATTCTTAGCTAAGGGTGTGATGGGAATGTTGTGTCTAGTGGCGAAACTAGTAGATATGAATGAATGAGTGGCTCCAGTATTAAATAATATAATAGCAGGAAAAGATGCAACTAAAACCATACCTGCTATAACCTCTGCCTCTGTCTCTATATCCTCAACAGCAAGTGAGAATGTATGCCCAAAATTTTGTCCCGGGTCCTGAGCTCTGGCCTTGTTGTACTGTGTGCCTTGGGGAGGCAATGGTAGACGAGGTGCTCCTGCTATAGGCTACGGTGCTAGGAGAGCTGGGGCTGTGGGCCTCGGATTTTGCCGAGCTTGTACTAGTGCATGTTGCACCGGACAATCCTTGAGCATGTGCTGATTGGATCCACATCTCAAGCATAATCCAAGGCGAGTCCTGTAGTTCTTTCTGGATATGTCCTTATTTTCCGTAGTAATGGCAAACGGGCTTCTGATAAGCTGAGGGCCTTTGCTGGAACTGTCCTGTGGTCCTCCTGATAGGTCCACTCTGAGTAGCTCGGGCTGGTGTAACTGCTGGGGTATGGCGCCTCGATGTCTGCTGCTGTTCTTTGTGAAGAATCTCCTGAGCACGAGCTTTTTCCAAGACAGCTGAATAGTAGACTCGAGACTGAGTAGTCGTATAAGACTTGAGATCTGGTGCAAGCCCCTGGTGAAATCTCCTCGCCTTCTCTAACTCTGTCGGAATCAATCCCGCACCAAATCGACTCAGGCGATTGAACTCCGCGTCATACTCGTCAACTGTCATATTCCCTTGTTTCAGATGAAGGAACTAATCATAGAGACCATTTCTGACATGAATAGGGAAAAATCTCTCATAAAATGCATCATAGAACGGCTTCCAGGTGATCCCAGTGCCTAATCGTCTCTCTTCCGCCTTCTACCAGTGGTGAGCATTGTCTTCTAACAGTAGGTCCACTGCTGTCATCTAATCTCGAGCTGGTAGCTGGGATGCCTTCAGTAGCTTCTCGGTACTAATAAGCCACTGTGACACCTCTAATGGCTTCTCCGTCCTTCTAAAGGCCTTGGGGTTCATATCTGTGAAATTCTTGATAGAGCCTTCATAGGGATGCAGAGCCGGTACTGGTGCTGGTACTGGAGGTGGTGGTGGAGGTCTAGCCATAGCTGCCATCATCGTCTGTCTCATCAGCTCAGTCTGTTGCCACTGAGCCTGCATCATGGTATACATAAACTGAGTAGTAGGGCTCCCATCAGTCGGTGGTGGAGGCATCTGATGTCCCCACTGTAGAGGAAACTGCTGAGGGAATGGTGGTGGTGGAGGCAGTGGTACATTCCCGCCCGGTGGCATGGTAGTAGTCTGTCCAGCCTTGCTGCCTGGGGGTGCTGCGACCTCTGGGTACTCCGTCGTCGGTGTCGTAGTAGGCTGCGACAGTCCTGGCTGGTAGGGTGTCGCTGGAGTCATGGAAGGATTATGTCCCTCCGAAGTAGTCTCCTCACCAGATGTGAGGGCCAAAGCAGAAGTGCGTCCGCTTCGTAGATTCATACTGTTGGCACAAGGAAGATAAGTTGATATTAGGAAAGATTAGATATGAAGTAAATCGAATAATCAAGGAAGTTTCGAAAGAATTGGAAGTCAAGGGATAGTAGTAGTTCTGGATGAGATATTCCTATTCATATATGCAGGCTTGTTGGACACAGTCATGTAACCCAACAATATTAAATTTGACTTGCATGGGCCACCACAAAAATATGTAACGCCCCAGTCCCAAAATACTTAGGACCAAGTACGTGAACATGCCAGCTGCACATATACGAAGAACACTGCAATATATGGAATCCTTATATATGTACATAAGCTGTAAATAAATAATCACAGGCCAGAATAACATATCTAATCTCATCACAGCTCAACACAGAAGATAATGAAGTCCAAATAAATAAATAAGAGTATCAAAAGATAGCCAGGTGAACATACTCACTCCAAACAGCTATAAAAAATAGTCTCACAAGATCGGAGTCCGACCTCCGCAAAATAGAAAGAAAAGAGATGTAAAATAATGTCTACAACTGTCTCAGATAAGAAATAGACTAGGAATCATAAGGCACTGCCTCATCATCAATGTAGGATAGCTCCAATGCCGCTTCGTACTCCTGTGGAAACTCGTCTAAACTTGGAGAGATAACCAGGTCCTCAGGGGACATAGCAAGATACAAGAAAACACCATGCCATATAAACTGTGATAACATAATAAGAGAAAAGGTATGCATGCAATCGGGTTCCTGACCATTCTACTGTGAATATGCAGTTGAGATACAATCCTTCGACGCATGAACCCTGGCTGAAAATAGGATCGACATAGTTCCCATAAAGGGTACCAGGGGCCTATGTCCATAATGCTGGGGAAGCGTCAGAGGGCACCATGTGAAGGGCTACGTCCATAATGCTCTGGGAAACGTCAGAGGGCGCCTGGAGCCTACGTCTCCGGAGGAGCGCACAGGTAATCATGGAAGTGTAAAGAAGCCCATACGTCAAGTATTGTTCTCCCCACCCAATGCCTAGTATCATCATCTCCATGACTGATATTAACCTCTAGTAACCGCCAAGTCTTTTAACATGCAATACTATTGGCAGTTACTCCTATCCGTCGCACGCTCCATACGTGTCGGTGGCCAGCCAACTACGCGGAAACGTGTCCTACATGTGACTCACATCACGTGATACAATAAGTGTCAAGGCCATATAAGATATACCAATACCTCAACATCAATGGGCGGTCAATAAGCTAAGTCAAGGTAAGAGAATAAATAAAGCAAGAAAAACGACCGATAGAGTCGCTTGCACCCAAGTGTGACTTGGACGCACAGTTTAAATATCACAAAATAAAATACTGGAAATAATAACTGAAAATAAGAATATAATAATCACAGAGTAAGGTGGCAAGGTATCTTGCATGATGGTGCAAAGTGGCAAGTCCAAGAGTAGCAAGTGTCAGCACCAAAACTCACAAATCACAGATGACTCCAAATGCAGAAACAAACATCAAAAATAATCTTGGTGAAGAAGATATACCTAGGAAACGTCTGTCCAAAACTCAAATTCTGAAACAGGGGCAAAATCATAATTTCGGGTCAAAACGATGTCCGCCGTTGGACCCACTTTGCACCGAAACGTGTGACAAAGTCTACGGTCTCTAAAGTCATCAAACTATATGTCTACGGTTTCAGTTTGAGGAGAGAAACTCAATGGTATGTCCAGTTTTGGATTTCGATGAGCCGTGTACAAAATCGCCCGTTTGAGTGGGTCGCGGGCGCACCAAAAATGGGTTCCAATTCAACCATCTCAGAATCGAACCAAACATGGCATGCAGGACCAAAATTTTGATTTGGACCTGGTGGCACAAGTTTCGTATCGATTCGACGACTGTACACAAAGTTATGGGCAAGTTTGCAAAATGTCGATATGGGGGTATCTCGACGGATACGCGTTGATTTCGTCGTGCACACACGACAAAACTGAGTTCCGTCCGTTCCCACACGTCCGCAACGTCCATACGCGCCTTTCGATGCGTATAGCGCACGACCACGTCGCCCGGTTTGTCGGGGCGTACGTCGTATCGGACATAATTTTCTAAAAATTTCTATTTCGAAAACAGTTTTTCACACAAGTTTAACACTGATTTAATTCTCACACAGAAAATGAAATATAGATCTACAAGTTGCGTGTCAATCATGGTTAGGTTGTCTTCACACGAGTTCAATTAGTTTTTGAAAAAACTCGACACACAGTTCAGAATCCGGCTTCTAAGTGGTGGTTTGAAACTGGATTCAGATTCTATTTTCGACAGAGTTTTACTCGACTTTGCATCGAGTTACCTGTCAAACCAGAGGGTTATAGCTGATTCTTTTTGGAGGGACTCAAAGAGGGTTACATTGCCTATACGTAGCATCTTTCGGATCGTAAAACGATCAAACGTGCGAAAAGTAATCAAGGCCGAAAAAGTACCTTGTTTGTTGAGTTCCTGAACAAGGGTCGGTTGGGAGGCGGCGTTACAGCGATCCTGGCGGTGGCGCGGTGGTCGTCCGATGACTAGAATGTGTGCGGGGAGGTCTGCGGCCTTGGGGTCGGGGGATATTGGATTTACGAGAGGGGTTAGGGTTTTAATCTTCGAGCAGTTGCTTATATAAGCTCTCCGCCGCTACTCCTATTTCGAATAGGACCCAATACATGGGCTCGGTTGGGGGATTCAATAGCAGCTGATGCTGCTGAGTTAGGCAGGGGTATTAGGAATGGTGGGGTCAGGGTCCCACTCTAAGTTGCAGCTGTTGCTGTCGATTGGAATGGGGTTTTTTAGGGGGTCGGGCCTACCCCTCCCCCCCCCCCCCCCCGCAGCTGCTGCTGCCAATGGTTGGGGGGTTCGGCCACCCCACTGCTTTTTTTTTCTAATAACTATATATATATATATATATATATATATATATCTTTTAAGCAAACAATAATTTCCAAAAATTTACCAATAAATTCCTAGATATTCTAAAATTTTTATATACCATATTTAATAGAAATATTAACAAGTACACATATAATATATACACACATGCATTTATATCTACTAATATGCTAGTATCACTAATTCCATAATTAATAAAATGCATAATCAAGATTAAAAATATTCAATTAAAATATGGGGGGTTTACAGTTCAAAAGTCCCCAAGCTACATATGGACTAAGGGAGACTGCCGCATGAGTCATATGCGGCCCAGCATAGCCGAACTTTGAAGGGCCTATGCGGCTAAAAATGACTCAAGCAGACTGATCCTATCTTGCGATGAGACACGTGGTAGGTTGACCAAGTCTCAACCACCCAGATTCGTTACAAAAAAATCTAAACAACCCCCACCAGATGGCAGCCCGAGATTGAGTCTTTGTGCGCTGTGAGATACACGTGGCCACGTAGCCCTTTATGCGGCCCAAAAATCTGCTATTGCAGAAAATACTATCAATAGCAGGGTACCACATCCAGGCAAATGGTTGGCAATCCAAGGCTGGTAACCTACGAAGGACAATTTCTTCAAGAGCAAGGAGCACGTCAGATAGTCCAAGGAGTAAGGTAGAGTTGCTACACTTTCCCGAGCCTCTATCGTCACCCACCAGAATCAAAACTAAACAATTGTACTTAGATTGTTTTCTATGATTTCTTTTTAGGCTTTCCTTTGTACAAGCGAGTTTGCATTCAAGTTTAATTCATCTGCAATTTATTGTGCTTGATATTTAATGGCAAACAACTACTAAATTTTTTTTACAGATTATAAGTTATGGCAGGAATAAGAGACAGTAAATTAAATAGCAGTAAGAGATAGAAGATCAAACTCAGTAAATACCACAATATATATTGGTTTCCCTCTGAGGGAACTAATCCAGTCGCGAGTACTCTTGCCCGTTGTTAATCCACTATTTGCAAGCTAAATGGGAGCTTGCCGTCTCTTTACAGCACCGTGCTTGGCGATAAGTACACGACCGACTTCACAACACCGTGCTTGGTGACGAGCGCACGACCGACTCCAAAACTGAGAAGTTTTTTGACTTGTAACTTCTTTACAACTCTTTAAACCAAAGCCTCTAAATCGATTAGAATGTTCACTGGCTTTGGCTAAGAGTAGTATAGGTGGAATGTGAAAGCTTTAGATCTCTCAAAAATCCTTGGGAATAGATAAAGAGAAGAATGAATGAGTGATTAGAAATATCAAAATCTTTTTTTATTTATAGTATTTTACCTGACCCAACTCGGATAAAATTTGGGCTGAGTTCGGATGCTAAAATCTCGCAAACGAACGTTGAATGCAGATTTGGAGATAACAGATATTGAAAATTTCTCAGACCGAACTCGACCAGAGTTTTATCCAAATTTTGTCTAAGCAGAATGGGATTTTTGGGTCCAAATTGCATATAGTTTTTTGGTTGTTTGGAAATGTAGTTTTGAGATAAGTAGGTAGGCTTTTGAATATGTGGACTAGAAATAACCTAAGCCAGTATTATCCGATTGATCTTACATTTATATTTTCTAGACTCAATAAATTAAAATACAGAAGAAATATAAAAAGACTCGATCTGGATTCTGATACAATTGCTTTTGAATGATGACTCGAATGCTCTTTGTAGACGCAGGATGTAAACATAGTACGTTCTTTGATATTGATTTCAGCAACCTATAACTTTAGTAGCAATCGTATATTTTGCGTATCGACTTAAGTTGCCGTTGATTATCAAACTCAGGTGTGACCATTTAGGCAATGGGCCAATAAGCCTTTTATCTCGGTACAAATCTTCATATCCCACCCTTTACTTTATGTGGGTCTGCGCTGCCAGCTATTCTGTTTCAAAGAGAGGCATCTTCTTCAAACACCATCTCCGCTACAAGTGCCTTGTCTTTAGCATGCTTAACCTCCTAGAAAATATCTCCAAAGGCACTGTGACTCCAAGTGGACCGAGCTTTCCTGGTAACATATAGCCTGCACCCAATCTCACCAAGCTATTAGGGTGGTCGGTAGATGCCCAAGCATGTTTAACTAAAGGAAGGAACTCCTCATGTGTCATCCAAAAAGACAATAACCTAAACTGCTTTCTCCCGACTTCCTGTTAGTTTTGATCGATATCAGAAGTGGGCTATGGTCTGATTCTGTTCGACTAAGATGGGCACACGATAATAGGGGGCCACTTATACCAGGGGAAGTCTACTAGCATTCTGTCCAATCTAAGCCCCTTCTGTTGAGGTCCTTCTTAGTTGTTAACCCAGGTAAAGCAATTCCCAGAGTTTTTAATACAGTAAGACCTGTCGTCAGTTGGAAGTTGAAAAATTCATCCATAGCAACTGGGCAAAGATGTAGGCCCCCAAACTTCATACCTTGATAGGCTATCACATTAAAGTCCCCACCCACCATCCAAGGCTTGTTAAGCCTAACTCGTAATTGAGATAAGTGATCCCAGAGCTCTCTTCGACCTTCCTTTTTAGTGTGTCCATGAACAACAGAGAATAAGGCTTTAAACAGAAGCAGCGGGCTCGAAATAGAAATGCTCAGTGCTTGATCATGGGAGTCCATGACCGAAATCTGGGAGTCATGCGTTGACAAGACCTATATATTACCTTTACTATTGGAGAAGGATTACCGAAACCCTAACTTGAGTTGGAAGGAGAAGATTTGTTGGGCAGAAAACTTTAGGTTCAATAATTACCAAAAGAAGAACCTTATGAACCCGACAAAAGGATTTAAGTATTTGAGAGTCATTTTACTAGCCACACCCCTAACATTCTATATTAGGAATTCAAACATGATCGGTTGATAATAAAGGAGTTGAGGAAACTTTATCGGATGAACTGGTGATTCTTGGCTCACCAGGGTGAACGTTGACCTTTCTCTTTCCTTTTCTAGCGGGGAGTATAGTAGTTGCCGTCTCTTCATGTTGGGCATCCTCAACAACCTTTATGTGCTCGACATCGGCAATATTGGCCCATGATGATGTAATTTTGCCCTCTTTCAGTAAGCTCCTTTGACTGACTTGATCGGAGGAGGAGGGGAAGGAGAGGGAGAGCTCAAAGGAGAAAGGTGAGGATTACAAGTGTGATCCTCACCATTAGATGGTAGAGGAAAGACTTCCGCATTGGTATCTAGAGGAGGCACCCCCCGATGCTCTAACTCCACGTGTCCCGCTTGGGCATATGTCTCATCAGTAACACCTCCTTGTTACCGACTACGAGGCTAGCAGAAGCCCCGTCTAGGACTTTCGGTCCAAAAGTAGGTATTACCTGCATAACATCTGTCTGGGTACTTGTACTGTATCTAGAGTATCTTCATCATCCTTGTCAGATGGGTTATTATTGTCATTGCTAGTACTACCAACCTCCGTTTGGGCTGCATTATCAGTATTAATCAGCTCCACCCCCTCCAACGGGTTAAGGTTGTCGTCATCCGCTTGGGTATGCTCATCTGGACTAAGTAAACCCTTCCCTTTACTCGAGTGATCTGAGACTGGGACCAACACATTTATTATCTTCTTTTTTTAGGAGGACCACATTTCTTTTACCGTAATTTTCTAGGACTCCTTCGTATGGCCTTCATATTTGTACAGGAGATAGCACTTAGGAATATTTTCATACTCCATTGTCTAAGATAGTATTTTTCCATGAGGCAGACAAATCCGAACCACCGAAGGGAGAGGCTTGCTTGCATCCACTTCAACGAAAATCCAAGCCATACTTGGCCAAGATAATTCTTTTGTTGCTCGGTCAAGTCTGAGAGGTGAGCCTATGCCAAGGGCAATGGAAAACAGTACATTCTTTGGGAATAGTTGATGGGGAAGGCCAGGGAAAGACACCCATGTCGGAGCTAAAGGAGATTCTTGAGCTGTAGAAAAGTCTTTAGTCCACTTGAATAATCGCATAGAGGCACGGACAATGTACCATATGTCTCGTGATCGAAGGCGAAGAAAATCCACCACAAACGAAGGACGGATGAGAACATGCTTGGAGTCGATGAGGCCAAGCTTGACAGAACCAGCAAACTTAAAGTCCTCGAAAGCCTTATGGATCACATCAATCGATGGCCGATGGTGGGAATTTTTTCTGATTAAGGCGAACTTGAATGGGTCGATCAAGATCTGCTCATCATCCTCCAAAAAGGAGATGATCGGAACCCCTTTCGAGAATGATGGGGCACGAATGGCGATGGATGGGAAAGGGGTCGAAGATCCACCCGCCACCACCACATCATAAGATGAGCCAGCTATAGGAGGTAGGGAAAAAAATAGCAGGGGGAGGGTATGGTCGGCCAGGTGGTCCACCCGTACCAAGGAAGATGCCAGCCCAGCCGGGGCCAAGCCGGAATCGAGGTGGGGGAAACCAGCTAAAGGCATGAGGGACGAGGCTGTCATCAAACCCTAAGCCTATATATATATATATATATATATATATATATATATATATATATATATATATATATATATATATAATAAAATTTTCTAGAATTTTCTTAAGAAATATTTTGAATAAACTCTTATAAAATAAAATATTTAATTATTATAACATTAAGATTTTGTTTATAAAAAAAACTTTAAACATTAAATTCTAAATAATCATATAATAAAATTCTAAACATCAATATAATTATAACCTATACCTTAATTATACCAAAATAATTCTAATAAAACCTAAAATATTTGTAACCTATTTTCCTAAAATATATAGATATTTATTTAGTAAAAAAAAAGTATCCCATAGTTAATATTTTGTAATCAATTTAGAAAAATCATTTCAAAAATAAATAGTAATTAATAATATGACCATATGATTAAGTAAGTAAATAATAATAATAATAATTAACATAATTAAATATACACTTCCTAGATTTTTAAGGGGTTAACATTCTACCCAAATTACAAGAATTTTGTTCTCAAAATTTAAGCTAAAGCACGATCTATGACTAAACGAAGTTAGAAGAATTAAGGACAACATATCGTACCATGATTATCAAATGCACGATCAATTCGAAAATAAAATACAATATTAAAAAAATAAAGTATGAAGATCGTATCATGACTTTCGAACAAATGCGAAGCGGTTGTTTACGTCATCCTTGCATTTCTTGTATGGCAAGTAATGCGATGATGACACACAAATCCAGGAATTTGGTTGGTTCACTCCAAAACTTTTTCGTTTGAAATAGAATCTTCTCAGCTAGTCCTCATAATCACTAAATCCTTATAATGCTACCCAACTTACAAAAACTCTACTAGTGGTTAAAGGCGTTGTCGTGATCCTAAATTCCTCCATGTTCTTTCCATTTATTATATATCTATTCAAAAGACCACTAAACTTAACATGATTTCTTTTTGCCACTTCTACTACACGATCTATTTCTCTCAAGCAATTGTTCATCCCGTATATTGTCATCAAGTCATTACTTACCCATTTATCCTCAATATATGTCGTGTCGCATAACCCCTCTCCTAAATGATATGTACCATTTTTTCTTCTTAATGAAATTATTTACTTATATATTGGCTATTCTCCAATCATTTATTATTCCTAAAATTCTCTTCTTCTTTTTCTCACTAGTACCCTTGACCAATTTTCCCTTCAAATAACCATTCATCCAAATTTTCTAAAATTCCTTTTTTTATCAGTCATAATAAATCATACATATCCTAATTTTAGAAAAAATCATAGATCGTCAATGCTACTCCTTTAAGCTTCTCATTCCTCAAGTATTTATTTCCCGCAGTCAATTATATTTATTTTTCTTTAATTGCATGTGTTGCTTAAACCCAATTTACCAATGAAACTGCTTAGCCATGCATGAATGATATTCAACTTTGAGGATAATTTCTATAAATCCCTCAACATATATATATATAACTCGCTAATATATATAACTCGCTAATATATATTGTCACCCCCAGTCTTCAGAAACAGGGATATTTTTGTTATTTTACATTTTTGAATATTTTTAAAATTTATTTTACTATTTATGATATTATTTTGGGGTTGAAATTTATTTTATTATTTATGATATTATTTTGGGGTTGAAATTTATTTTATTATTTATGATATTGTTTTAGGGTTATTTGAGTCGGGTTCGAATTTCAACTCAATCCGACTTGAAACGGGGACCCGGGGAATAGTTTGACTCTAGTGGGACCCACACACTAGTTAGGCATGGCCCACATGATATTAATTTTAGTCCACATGATATTAATTTTAGTTAGTAGTTAGACAAATTATTTAGGATAGGTTTAGTTTAATTAGAGACTTGAAACTAGACTAAATTGACCTCAACCTTTAACACATTCCTAATTTAAATCAAATAGATTAGTGGAGGGCATTTTGGACATTCAAATAGGGGACACCTCACCCTTTTTGGGCAGCCATCTATGGGGGGGATAAGGAGTGAGTCACTCCTTCATTCATTTGTTTTTATCCACTTTTTCTCTCTTATTCTTCCCCAAATTAATTTAGAGATGAACCTCCATTGATTTCATCTCCAAATTAACCCTTTCTTCTACCAAATCTTCTTTATTTCTCCTCTACTCCGTGGTTAGAGGGTGCTAGCCAAGTTTGGGAGGATTCAGAGCTCGTTCGTGTCCTTTTAGAATCTCTACGTGTCGGTATCTTGTCGGAATGATTTTCCTTTGAATCTCTCTCCCGGAAGGTATAATCTCTCCTCTAATCCATCCATACATGCATATAGAAATATTTTGAACCCATAGGAATGACTCCCATGGTTGTATCTCTATTTGTATCCATTTCGTGTCCATTTGGAGGTCATAGGAGTGTCCTTTGTGTTGTGGTTGTGTCCATGTGGGAAAACCCCAAATTTGGACACACTATGTGTTGTTGTTATGTATGAATGAATTATTACATGTTTAATCACATATTTTTGTATTGGAGATGTGTTCTATAGTGTCTCATATATATATATATTAGTGTAGAGAGTGAGTTCTTGATATATTATGTTATATACTTGTGTTTCTTTTGTCTCAAACTACCTAAATTCGTCATAATATTTATCCACATTTTTAGTAGCAATAGCAACTTAGATATGTCATAACTTTTAGCTTAAAACTCTGATTTATCTCCTGTTTTTTTTAAAGGAACCGTATCGAAGTTAACTTTCCAAATATATATTTTAGTAAGCCAAATTTGTTCTGAAACTTTCTGTAAAATTATTTGAGTGTCAGCTGTACGAAAGACGAACGCGTTTCGGTGTTTTTGCGATTCCTGGAGCTTACGGACACGAAAATACGATCCATTTAAAGTTTCGGAAAGCTAACACAAAGATCTATAACATACTTTAATCCTAGAATTTAGTGAATGCCCAATTGGTACAGTATTGGTTTTAAGTAGAAGAGTAACTATACGATATATGCATTTTGTGTAACCTATGAGCCTATGTAGTATGGATATTAAATGAATATAGAGTATGTAATGCATGATATATTAGATGAATGAAATGATATATATATGATATATATTGTCTTTACATTAATGTATATATATGGTTGAATGCAAGCATGTAGGAATACAATTAATATAATGCATATAAGCAATGCATGAATGAAAGAATGATATACAATGTATGCATGAAGAATATATGTAATGATAGATATGAATGCCAACATGATAGGAATGTATGATGCCATATTAGCACTTAGCACCATGTTCATATGTTAAAACTCCCTTCTACATGTTGACAGTAACCCCAAGCACTAATATACATAAAACCTACTTACTGTTATGAGTAAACCCTTTGATGTATAAATAAACCCTTTTGTTATGATTAACACCCACACACACATGCTAAACCTATGCTTTACATGTTATTTCTTCTATGTGACACAATGAACCCTTGCTAAATGTTATCCTTCTAACATAATACCCTCACACTTGAACACATTGTACTGCTATGTACACATTGCCATATCCACATTCATGTATCACTCACTCCTTGTCTTTATGCACCTTGCTTGTAATAAAATATATACGAATATATATGTAATGTGTGTTTGATAACTTGTGTAGCTTTGTGATTTTGTGTGAGTGTTAGTCTAGGCTTGGTTAGGCCTAATGAGACTTGTTAGTCTAGGTTTAGACCTAGTACTGCCTAGTTAACCTAATTTGACTAGTACGGTTGACCAGAGTTGACCAAGAGTTGACTTTGACCTAGAATGATTAGAATCATGTAGAATGCATAGTAGAGCTTTATTTTACCATTTTGGACTTGTTGTGACTTGTGCTGTTCTAAATAGGAGCCAGACACCTCTCCTCGGACAGTACATTTCCTTTGGACATTCAGATAGCAGGCGAGTACATTTCTGATCATTTCATATCCTGGTTAGAATTATTTTCCTACTTTAAATTACTTTACTTGATACTGTCACGTTGGTCACACGGATTGGAACTATATAGATCTTTTCATGAGATGTTATCCCCCTCGGGAGCATCGGATACCGCATATTTTGTGCATTTTACGAATCATCACGTATCTCTATGTTTTCTCTGATTCACGAATCGCTTGTGACACATGTACTCTCATGTTCACAGAGCCATCATGAATCACCTTCACGTATCACTCATTTTATGAGCCATGTGAAGTTTCACGAATCTTAACATAACTTGAACAGATCTTTGTGTATTGATTGGGGATGGGGGAGTAGAAATAGACATGTGAATATTATCCAAGTAGCTGTAGTCATGAATCACTCTCTTAGCTGTAGTCATGAATCTCCTATGCCATTCACATGTTTATATTTTACTCTGACTCACTAGTCACTATTAGTTCTCTATGTATAGTAGATATTTCTATTACAGTTCTCTCTCTGTTTACATACTGTATTTCTTCAGTTCATGTATCTTACTTTACTGCATGATTATATTTTCTAACCTGGTATGAACTGTTGAGATGTACTGTGCTCGCTCCTGTCCTGACTGGACCTGTTGATAAATTTTACAGATAGCATGGATGTTGCCTGCTAGCCTAGAGGAGACACAGTAGAGGTTGTATAGATAGCTAGGGTTTTGCTCATAGTTTATTTTCAGTTGTCTTGAGTTGTATTTATGGATTACTCTATTTGAGCTTTGAAATATATTTTTGGCTTGTGTATCTTAGACACTTAGGACTTCTATCTGTTGTATCCCTTTTGGATTTATGTTTTATCTATCTTCCATTATGCTCTACCTTAGATGTGATTGAGACTGTATCTGCTATGTCACCCCATTCGGGGAGTATAAACTGTTTAGCTTTATATTGTTAGATGTTGTGACCTAGGACAAGCGTTCTACCGCCGATACTGCGGCATAGGCTGGGCAGTTGTTACGTACTCGTACCCTCTCAGTGGGTGCGGGTCGTGACACGTTTTTAGTGGTGGCCCATGCAGGTCGAGTTTGTGTAGTGGTATTCGAACTAGAGTACCACTACAGCCTGCAGTAGGATTAGAATATATTTTGAAGGTACTCAATCACAGTTAGGATCCCTTGAGAGATTTCTGGGACGACCCTTGAGAATCTTATTTTAACTTCGATTTGAAAACTCTTCTCCCCTTGATTTGATTTATCTTACTTTCTGTTGTTGGATTTGATTTTGATGATGATTGTTGAGTTTTGAATCTTGATGTTAGCTATTGCATCCGAGTTTGTATTTATATGACTTGATGGATTTTTGTTCATTTTTGAATCTTAATGTTCGTTGATAAATTTGATTTTTTTGGGTATTCATTGTTGATTTAATTTAATTTTTGTCAAGATGAAATTATATTGGCTAGGTCGTCTATGTTATGGAATCTAGTCTTCTACAGTCACATTAGCCAGCATGGTGAGGACATATAGTTTGACTTGGATATATTTCTCGGGTATGGAAATTTAAGGTTTTCGCAGCCAAGCTAGCGGCATCGCGAAAATGTTAAATACCATGATTCTAGAGGTATGTGCCTAAGTTGAGGACTCTGTGATTATCGTAGCCTTGCTTACTAGTATGATAAGGATTTAGAGTACCATAATTTTGGATAGACGCATATGATTATCAGATTGTACCTTAAATATTTTTGAACATGTTTTCTCTACTTTTGTTTCAGTCCTTCAAAAAAAAGAATTGTTATTTGTTTGTTTTCTTTTGTTCTCATTATTTAACTTAGGGTACCTTTAACTGTTTTTATAAACCTTTGTGTAACTTCTTACTATGAATTTCTTCTTAATACAATGAATCGATAATTTTGCTAGACCTTATCTTGGATTTGATATTTTAGCTCTGGATTTCAAAATAGTTCCTTCTTTTAAACAAATAAGCAGAACAGATTTTATCGTTATTTCCTTCTTGCTATTATTCTTGTATTAAATAATAATAATAATAAAACTGTCTTGATTACATCAATCACCTGCTTTGTAATCTTGGTAGGAATCTAAATGTTGGTCTTGATATAGAATTTGATTTTTATATTGGGACATAAGAATATATATAGTGGACACAGACACTTTGTCTGACACGTATGTATGCTACACTTTGATTATCAACCCATCTAAATGCATATTAATATGTTGTAGATGTTTAAATTCTCAAAACCCCAATATTCTGATACAGTACAGTATCAGAGACTTGTTCTCTGCTTTTCCAGTTAAAATTTGTAATTCAAATATAAATTTCATGTTATTAGTTATGTTTACATCACTGTACATGTATGTTATACATAGGGTTTCAATTCAAAAAAAAATTGGTTGAGTTTTGTGTTTGAATTTGTCAAATCTAAGACTGTGTGCATATTAACCCCTAATACTGGATTTCAAATGTTTAGTTCAATTTGCTGTTTTATTTTTTTAAAAAAAATGTAATATTTTGGAGCTATGTACATTGTTGTATGTAGGGATATGATGTTAGGTTTATACTCTTACATGTTAGGTTGTGATAAACATTGGGTTGGTTAATATTATACTGGTTTAAATGTTAGCTTATTTCATATTCTTGTATGTAAATGCTGAACTAAAACTGGGTCTAACCTTTCATTACTAAAGCTATAACCCTGTGTAGTGACACCCATACTCTAACATAGTATACACTGCCATGTAACCTAACCCTTCCTCTCTATGTTATGTTCATATATCTATATAGATATATATAGAGTTTACGCATACATGTTATAATGTATATAGATACATAACTAAATCTCTACCTCTTTATATATACATATATACATGGTTAGCCATGCATGTTATGAGCAAATGAGTTGTGTATTGTAGATTGTTTAACCAATATGCCATGATTAGTGTAACTTGATAGTTATTATTTGAAACCCAAATCCTCCTATGCACTTTCATGTATATTTTACATACACACACGCCTATTATCTAACCATATGAACATGTCCACATACACCCATACACACACGAACTACATAACTTGTACATAATGCTAGCTTTTCCCTCTCTAACGTTATATATATAAATATGTTGTGATTGGATTTCCATGCAATTGGCTTTCATTCTTTAACTTTTGATTTTGATTTTCTTGAATAGTACCCCTTATTAGATAAATGGTGGTTAACTTTGTTTTATTTTGATAAGTACCAGTTTTTATATAGGATGGTAGACTGCCTTACAGTCTTGATGATTGTTATTTCTGTATCTTTTCTAGTTTAGCACCCTAGATTACTTGTGTGTTTTGATACCCTATGACCGTTTTGGTTTAGCATGACTAGTATACCTAGATGAGACTTTCACTACCACCATATGCCATGACTCTGTATGTCATCCTTTTAAATTATATGATTGTTTAAGTTCTGAGACTTTGATTGTGGGGGGGGGGTTTGACCTAGAAGGAGTATGAACATTTTAATTTCGAGGACGAAATTTTTCTAAGGTGGGTAGACTTGTAACACCCAGTTTTCTAAAATAAGGGTAATTTTAAAATTTTATAATTTTAATCATTTATTGATTTGACATTTAAATCATGATATGATTTTTGGTAATTTTTAAATTATTTTAAAACTATTTAAAATTATGACTTGTAATTTTGATGTTTTGTTAGTGAAACCCTAGAGACTGTTTGACCTAGAGCCTAACCATGTGATTAGGATGTTTTAATGTCATTTATGGCCTAAGAATATTTTGCATTTGACCTCCTTGAATTATTTTAATATTTATTGCGTTGGTGATTGTTGATTTTGACCTTTGATAGGTGTGATTTTGTGATGGTTTTGTGTCCGTAGCGGACACGTATCAGTTTTTATTTACAAATATTTGATGTGCCTCAAAGAGATTTTTTTTATTGCTAATTTTTTTGAAAAGTATTTGAATGAGATTGTTTTTTGCATGTGTTTCATGTGATTGCTTTGTTTTAATTTCGAGGACGAAATTTTTTTAAGGTGGATAGATTTGTCACCCCCAGTTTTCAAAAACAGGGATATTTTTGTCATTTTACATTTTGAATATTTTTAAAATTTATTTTATTATTTATGATATTATTTTGGGGTTGAAATTTATTTTATTATTTATGATATTATTTTGGGGCTGAAATTTATTTTATTATTTATGATATTGTTTTGGGGTTATTTGAGTCGGGTTCGAATTTCAACTCAATCCGACTTGAAACGGGGACCCAGGGGGTAGTTTGACTCTAGTGGGACCCACACACTAGTTAAGCAAGGCCCACATGATATTAATTTTAGTCCACATGATATTAATTTTAGTTAGTAGTTAGACTAATTATTTATGGATAGGTTTAGTTTAATTAGAGACTTGAAACTAGACTAAATTGACCTCAACCTTTAATCCATTCCTAATTTATACCAAATAGATTAGTGGAGGGCATTTTGGACATTCAAATAGGGGATACCTCACCCTTTTTGGGCAGCCATCTATGGGGGGGATAAGGAGTGAGTCACTCCTTCATTCATTTGTTTTCATCCACTTTCTCTCTCTTGTTCTTCCCCAAATTAATTTAGAGATGAACCTCCATTGATTTCATCTCCAAATTAACCCTTTCTTCTACCAAATCTTCTTTATTTCTCCTCTACTCCATGGTTAGAGGGTGCTAGCCAAGTTTGGGAGGATTCGGAGTTCGTTCGTGTCCTTTTAGAATCTCTACGTGTCGGTGTCTTGTCGGAAGGATTTTCCTTTGAATCTCTCTCCCGGAAGGTATAATCTCTCCTCTAATCCATCCATACATGCATATAGAAATATTTTGAACCCATAGGAATGACCCCCATGGTTGTATCTCTATTTGTGTCCATTTCGTGTCCATTTGGAGGTCATAGGAGTGTCCTTTGTGTTGTGGTTGTGTCCATGTGGGAAAACACCAAATGTGGACACACTATGTGTTGTTGTTATGTATGAATGAATTATTACATGTTTAATCTCATATTTTTATATTGGAGATGTGTTCTATAGTATCTCATATATATATATTAGTGTAGAGAGTGAGTTCTTGATATATTATGTTATACTTGTTTCTTTTGTCTCAAACTACCTAAATTCGTCATAATATTTATCCACGTTTTGTAGCAATAGCAACTTAGAAATGTCATAACTTTTAGCTTTAAACTCTGATTTATCTTCCATTTTTTTAAAAGAACCGTATCGAAGTTAGCTTTCCAAATATAAATTTTAATAAGCCAAATTGTTATGAAACTTTCTGTAAATTTATTTGAGTGTCAGCTGTACGAAAGACGAACGCGTTTCGGTGTTTTTGCGATTCCGGGAGCTTCCGGACACGAAAATACGATCTGTTTAAAGTTTCGGAAAGCTAACACAAAGATCTATAACATACTTTAATCCTAGAATTTAGTGAACGCCCAATTGGTATAGTATTGGTTTAAGTAGAAGAGTGACTATACGATATATGCATTTTGTGTAACCTATGAGCCTATGTAGTATGGATATTAATGAATATAGAGTATGTAATGCATGATATGTTAGATGAAAATGAATAGATATTA
>JANAVB010001679.1:0-59035 GCA_029216955.1 Iris pallida | reverse complement strand
TTCAGATTGTCAGGGTCCTTCTTCTTGCTGTGGAAAGCCGCCTGCTTTCCCTTTGGTTCCTTGGTATGAACCATATTGGCATTAGCCAATTGCATGGACAGTGAGTCCCCCTTGAGTTGAGCCCGCATCTGGTCCTCAACATAGATTTTCTGCAAGAGATCTTCAAGACTGATCTCAAGCTTCTTCCTATGCATGTTTGCATAGAACTTACTCCACCCAGCAGGGAGCTTTGAGACAATCCCTCCCACAACAAACTTGTCGGGAGGGACATCGCCTCGTCTTCCAACTTCTGTCGCAGCTTCAGAAATTCTTTTACCTGCGGAAACATGGACTTCTCGTCCTCAAAGAGCCATTTGTGATATTTTTCAACCACAAATATCTTGCTCCTGTTCTTGTTTTCTTCGTACAGTTTCTCCAGAGACTCCCATGTCTCTGGCAATTGGTTTTTTACTGTAAGATTCTGCTAGAGAATCCTCCATAGCATTCAGGATAAGAAGCCTGCAAATACTATTTTCCCTTCTCCACTTGGCCTGAAGTTTAGTAGCCGTAGTGATTGCGGCAGCAGACCCAACATCTGGAACAGAAGGTTCCTCTTCAATAAGCACGTGATTACCGTCTCTGAGTTGAAGAGTGAGATAAACCTTCCTCTTCCAGACTTGATAATGCTCTCCATCAAACTTTTCTAAGTTACGAAAGTCAGTATTGAGGAGTGAAGCATTAAAGTTTTCCATCGTAGCAATATAGCTTTGAGATTGTTAGTGCCGGGGCACAATTTTTCGATGGAAAACTTAGAATATGAAACAATTGTAAGAACAATATTCCAACGCAACACTTTTAGGAAGCTTGCACAAGTATAACGAAGATCTAAGAAGATCTCGTTATAATATTACGAGAATCTAAAAAGATTTCGTAATCCACAGCACATATATACGAGAATCTAAGAAGATTTCGTAATCCACAGCAGCGAAGATGACAGGCGAAAGATGGAAGATGGCCTGCTGGGGTGAATGATCACCGTTGCTCAAAGCTATATTCGCCCCACACGAATAGTTTCCAGGGACCAGCAAGTTCGTCGGAGAACTTTGGAACACTTCTGCACTTTTGACTCCTCGGATCGTACACGGACTCCCGTGCAAAAGCAACGCTGGTGCAAAGTTTCTCTTCTCTCTGACAGGCTCTGTTTACTCGTGTTAAGAAACACTTGTAAACTTTCGTAACTCTCTAAATATTTTCTGTCTCATATTGTTTGTGAGAGAGAAGAGACCTTTTATAGGCCCGAGTAGCAACTGTCCGGTTAGCACAACATTCGGGACGTGGTAATAACCACTCCGAACATGCAGTAACCGTTCAGATCATGCACAGGCACGATCTGAAATAAGTTGCGCCACTCTAGCAACCAGCGCGCCTTGCACCTTGCGCACAGCCACTTGCGCCACACGCCTTGCACCCTTGCGCCACACGCACATTGCGCCACTTGTACTGTCACGCCCCAGAACCAGAATACCGGAGAGCGGGGGCAGACATAGCCAGCTACGCAATCCCAAAGTACGTTAATACTCTGAAATCACGTATAAGCTGTCAAGACATGGGGGTTACTCTACATGCCATCAGTCAATCCTATGGTTTAACAATCCTAGGTATCTCAATCACAGGCAATTATACAAGAGCAAGAGTACGATCATCATACATACAATAGTAAGGCGTCCCGAACCATATATACATGACTGATCATGAAGCCAGTACCACAGAACTGATGACTAGCTAGAATATTAGTCGTACATGATAAGGACTAGCTATAGTCTAGAATACACATATCATGTTTATGCCCGTAGGTTACAATATCAAGGAAAATACCAAAACACGAGCTAAACACGTGCTCGGGGCTAAACGTTACAAGAAGAGAATTTACATATCAATGGGAGAATGAAGAAGAGCCCACTGAGGCACTCTGGTGCTCCGGCTGGTCACCGTCGAGTGAATGGTGCGGTAGATCCTTCGGGCTCTTCTATCAGAACCTGGCCATGCAAAACCAGTGGGGTCAGACCCCAAATAGCAAGTACCACAAAGGAGGCCGAACAATGTACTTAAAACCAGCAATCATAGGAATCAACAGAGAGAGAAAGCAAGTAAGGGAGGATCGAGATTCGTGCAGTACCAATGCACTTAACCCGAACATAATAAGGCAGTAAGTAAAGCATTTAGTAAACACAATTAAAAGTAGACTTGTTAAGCAAACGATCTTTTAAGAGTTATGCAAAGCAAGTAGTCATATGAACAGGTGAGATAAAGTAACTAGAGAACATATTAAATAACTAGAGCTAGGCAATATACAAAAAGAGGACGAAAGTACTATTCCGGAAGCCAGGTTACAACCCTTAAACCAAACAAGGACCGAGGTTGTAACCCTTCGCCTGAACAGAACTTGGTCTCTGATCATTTATTGCTAAAGGTGACAATCATTAGGTGACACTCAGAGAGTGACAAACAGGGAGTGATAATACAGAGTACAATACATTAGAGTGACAATCATTGCAATCATTATCCTGGAAACAATTAGGAACTGGATCTAAACAAGACTTAGACTGGGAAGGTGATATACGATGAGATAACCATAGGACTATTCAGATAACCAGGTTACAACCCGTAAACCAAACAAGGACCGGGGTTGTAACCCTTCGTCTGAACAGAACTTGGTTTCTCCCACCATTTATCGGCAAGATAAAGTAAGAAATCAGGACATGTAACAACCAAGTACAAGATCAAGACAAGACTAGACTGATCGAACTCCATCCAACATTCACGGCCAAGCAATAAGTACGGCTTGATACTTTAACTAACTAGGGTTATCACAGGCCTAATTACTAGCAAGATGCAGTGAGATTATTCCACAGCCACAAGCCCTGCAGACCATCCAGGTTATCCAGGCGAATATTAGTACAATAAGGGTGCAACACATAACCGTGTGCTGGAAGTGTGCCCTACTCGTCGGCAGGCTACAAATCCACAAGCGCGCCCAGGTAACGGGATTGCCTGTAGCTGGAAAATCTCTTCATGACTACTGGATTATTCTAGTTGTTAACCTTAGTCGATTTCAGTGGGTACCCCTGACCGTGGTACTCAGGAGTCCCATCCTAAGCATGATGCACAAGACGGGTTCATTTGTACAAGCACAATCATCCACGGTGTCCAAGTTATTCAATCTTGTCAAGTCGTGTTAGCCGTCGCAACAGCATTTCAAGGAATATCATGTCAGGTTTATCATGTCAAGTGCGCCACGGCGGGCCACTATCAAGAATTATCATGTCAAGTTTATCATGTCAAGAGTGCGCCACGGCGGGCCACTATCAAGAATTATCATGTCAAGTTATCATGTCAAATTTGTCAGGTCAAGTTATCATGTCAGGAGTGCACCACGGCGGGTCACTATCAAGTCATATCAATTTCATTCATTTAAGAAATAACAAGCTATTAAGTGGGTCGTCGCAATATAGGCCAAGAATAGAAAATGTACAGTACAATCAGGAGCTCCATATTAAAAGAAAGAAACTTGCACAGTTAATTAATATTATATATATATACTCTTGAAGCCAAGGAAAAACTCTACAACTTTCATGTTGGGAGTTTTTCAAGATTCTAGCTACAAAACAACTTAAACAGGCAAAAACAGTGAAATAGAGCAATTCCGGCGCATGGGATTCCTGCACAATCGGCGCATGAGATTCCTGCACGAATCGGCGCATGAGATTCCTGCACAAATCGGCGCATGAGATTCCTGCACAAATCGACGCATGAGATTCCTGCACGAATCGGCGCATGAGATTCCTGCACAATCGGTGCATGAGATTCCTGCACGAATCGGCGCATGAGATTTCTGCACGAATCGGCGCATGGGATTCCTGCACGAATCGGCGCATGAGATTCCTGCACGAATCGGCGCATGGAAAACTCACGTTGCGTCTTCAGTACATGCGCGTAGGGAACCTACGCGCATGACACGCTCGGAGTTAAGGGATGCGTTGCCGGGACTTCACGGCGCATGGCCTCCCGGCGCATGGCCTCCCGGGCGCATGAGGTTCATCGTCCCCAAACAGCAAGTTCAGCCATGAAAGTTCCGAAAACTTGTAATGGCCATAACTTCCTCATCCGGAGTCGAAATCAAGCGAAACAAAAGCCAAAACTGCATGAAATTAAATTCTCTGCAACATGGAACTATTAGTTTTTGTAAACAAGTAAGTTTGGTAGATCAAAACCCAAGAAAACCGAAAATAATATAACTTAGATCTACAAGAATCCACCCGGTAAAATCAAAACTCCAAGTTCTAAACATGCTTAGAATCATGCAAGGAAGAAGATGGAACAATCAAAAGTAAATTTGTTCAAGGTTCGGCAAGGTGTACTTGCCTCTCCTCCTTGGTGAAGAAAGAAAGAAGATGAAGATGGAAAAATGAAAATGAATAATGGAGGAGAGAGAGTGGTAGGTGGCTTATATAACAAGTCCAAGCAATCTCCACCATTCATTCCTCTCCACTCAATCTAAACCATACACCTCTCTCATAAGGAACCAACTAAACCAAGTCCAAGCCAAACCAAACCATGTTAAACCAAACCAATAAAACCAAGTCAAATCAAATTAAAACCAAGTCATGATTCATACCAAAATAAATGAAACAAGCCAGTATACGGGTCACCCGACAATTGTCAGAAATCCGTACAATGACAATTCAGCAACTTTAAATATTCTCAAAATTCAGGAAATACGAAATACAGCTCAAATAATATGTATCCGTATAAAATACTGATACAGTGAGGCGGGCCTCACAACTCTCCACCCCTTAGAAAAATTTCGTCCTCGACATTTTCTGAGGCTAGTCGAGCAAGATAACAAAACAAAAGCTCCAGGAACTCAAAAATCTCAATAAATCAAGCACGGCATATAAGTAAAGTAAACAATCAGTAATGTAATTAAATGCGTAAGCGGTAAATAAATGCACAAGAACAAATACAATCATGATCAAGAAGGGCTGGAGGCATATGGATCAATATGTCTCCTGAGACAGTTGTGTAGAAACCAACGTCCTCGCTGGCCTAAGCTGACTCCCAAAAATGGATAAAAGTCAAGCCTCAAGGTAAGTCGGTACCAATGACTTAGTTCAAGACATGACTCTACCCAGGACATATCATCGTAGTTGAAACAGATGCATGAACTTTATCACCTGTCTCAAGATACGAAGACAGAAGCGACTGACTGATCGAGATGGACTGATATCTCTGCCTGCATGCTGAGACTGATTCTCCATAACTGGCCTGGCTAAAGAATGCTGAGCTGCCCTCGGCAAAACACGAACAAGATAATCAGAGGGATCAAGAACAGTGCCCTTGAAAGTTGAAGGACACAAGATCAAATCATGGGAACAGGAATGACCAACGATCAAAACAGATATCAAGTCAAGTATCAGAGATAGAGAAAAATCCGAAGGAGATCAATAAAGATAATCGTGATTGAGATATCTAAACATGGTAACCCCCACAAATCTGAAAATCGAGACCTGCATGGGCCACCACTAAAACCATGTCACGCCCCAGAACCAGAATACCGGAGAGCGGGGGCAGACATAGCCAGCTACGCAATCCCAAAGTACGTTAATACTCTGAAATCACGTATAAGCTGTCAAGACATGGGGGTTACTCTACATGCCATCAGTCAATCCTATGGTTTAACAATCCTAGGTATCTCAATCACAGGCAATTATACAAGAGCAAGAATACGATCATCATACATACAATAGTAAGGCGTCCCGAACCATATATACATGACTGATCATGAAGCCAGTACCACAGAACTGATGACTAGCTAGAATATTAGTCGTACATGATAAGGACTAGCTATAGTCTAGAATACACATATCATGTTTATGCCCGTAGGTTACAATATCAAGGAAAATACCAAAACACGAGCTAAACACGTGCTCGGGGCTAAACGTTACAAGAAGAGAATTTACATATCAGTGGGAGAATGAAGAAGAGCCCACTGAGGCACTCTGGTGCTCCGACTGGTCACCGTCGAGTGAATGGTGCGGTAGATCCTTCGGGCTCTTCTATCAGAACCTGGCCATGCAAAACCAGTGGGGTCAGACCCCAAATAGCAAGTACCACAAAGGAGGCCGAACAATGTACTTAAAACCAGCAATCATAGGAAATCAACAGAGAGAGAAAGCAATAAGTAAGGGAGGATCGAGATTCGTGCAGTACCAATGCACTTAACCCGAACTTAAGAAGGCAGTAAGTAAAGCATTTAGTAAACACAATTAAAAGTAGACTTGTTAAGCAAACGATCTTTTAAGAGTTATGTAAAGCAAGTAGTCATATGAACAGGTGAGATAAAATAACTAGAGAACATATTAAATAACTAGAGCTAGGCAATACGAAGAGAGGACGAAAGTACTATTCCGGAAGCCAGGTTACAACACTTAAATCAAACAAGGACCGAGGTTGTAACCCTTCGCCTGAACAGAACTTGATCTCTGATCATTTATTGCTAAAGGTGACAATCATTAGGTGACACTCAGAGAGTGACAAACAGGGAGTGACAATACAAAGTACAATACATTAGAGTGACAATCATTGCAATCATTATCCTGGAAACAATTAGGAACTGGATCTAAACAAGACTTAGACTGGGAAGGTGATATACGATGAGATAACCATGGGACTATTCAGATAACCAGGTTACAACCCGTAAACCAAACAAGGACCGGGGTTGTAACCCTTCGTCTGAACAGAACTTGGTTTCTTCCACCATTTATCGGCAAGATAAAGTAAGAAATCAGGACATGTAACAACCAAGTACAAGATCAAGACAAGACTAGACTGATCGAACTCCATCCAACATTCACGGCCAAGCAATAAGTACGGCTTGATACTTTAACTAACTAGAGTTATCACAGGCCTAATTACTAGCAAGATGCAGTGAGATTATTCCACAGCCACAAGTCCTGCAGACCATCCAGGTTATCCAGGCGAATATTAGTACAATAAGGGTGCAACACATAACCGTGTGCTGGAAGTGTGCCCTACTCGTCGGCAGGCTACAAATCCACAAGCGCGCCCAGGTAACGGGATTGCCTGTAGTTGGGAAATCTCTTCATGACTACTGGATTATTCTAGTTGTTAACCTTAGTCGATTTCAGTGGGTACCCCTGACCGTGGTACTCAGGAGTCCCATCCTAAGCATGATGCAAGACAAGACGGGTTCATTTGTACAAGCACAATCATCCACGGTGTCCAAGTTATTCAATCTTGTCAAGTCGTGTTAGCCGTCGCAACAGCATTTCAAGGATATCATGTCAGGTTTATCATGTCAAGAGTGCGCCACGGCGGGCCACTATCAAGAATTATCATGTCAAGTTTATCATGTCAAGAGTGCGCCACGACGGACCACTATCAAGAATTATCATGTCAAGTTATCATGTCAAATTTGTCAGGTCAAGTTATCATGTCAGGAGTGCACCACGGCGGGTCACTATCAAGTCATGTCAATTTCATTCATTTAAGAAATAACAAGCTATTAAGTGGGTCGTCGCAATATAGGCCAAGAATAGAAAATGTACAGTACAATCAGGAGCTCCATATTAAAAGAAAGAACTTGCACAGTTAATTAATATTATATATATATACTCTTGAAGCCAAGGAAAAACTCTACAACTTTTATGTTGGGAGTTTTTCAAGATTCTAGCTACAAACAACTTAAACAGGCAAAAACAGTGAAATAGAGCAATTCCGGCGCATGGGATTCCTGCACAATCGGCGCATGAGATTCCTGTACGAATCGGCGCATGAGATTCCTGCACAAATCGGCGCATGAGATTCCTGCACGAATCGGCGCATGAGATTCCTGCACAATCGGCGCATGAGATTCCTGCACGAATCGGCGCATGAGATTCCTGCACGAATCGGCGCATGGGATTCCTGCACGAATCGGCGCATGAGATTCCTGCACGAATCGGCGCATGGGAAACTCACGTTGCGTCTTCAGTACATGCGCGTAGGGAACCTACGTGCATGACACGCTCGGAGTTAAGGGATGCGTTGCCGGAACTTCACGGCGCATGGCCTCCCGGCGCATGGCCTCCCGGGCGCATGAGGTTCATCGTCCCCAAACAGCAAGTTCAGCCATGAAAGTTCCGAAAACTTGTAATGGCCATAACTTCCTCATCCGGAGTCGAAATCAAGCGAAACAAAAGCCAAAACTGCATGAAAATTAAATTCTCTGCAACATAGAACTATTAGTTTTTGTAAACAAGTAAGTTTGGTAGATCAAAACCCAAGAAATCGAAAATAATAACTTAGATCTACAAGAATCCACCCGGTAAAATCAAAAACTCCAAGTTCTAAACATGCTTAGAATCATGCAAGGAAGAAGATGGAACAATCAAAAGTAAATTTGTTCAAGGTTCGGCAAGGTGTACTTGCTTCTCCTCCTTGGTGAAGAAGGAAAGAAGAAGAATGAAGATGGAAAAATAAAAATGAATAATGGAGGAGAGAGAGTGGTAGGTGGCTTATATAACAAGCCCAAGCAATCTCCACCATTCATTCCTCTCCACTCAATCTAAACCATACACCTCTCTCATAAGGAACCAACTAAACCAAGTCCAAGCCAAACCAAACCATGTTAAACCAAACCAATAAAACCAAGTCAAATCAAATTAAAACCAAGTCATGATTCATACCAAAATAAATGAAACAAGCCAGTATACGGGTCACCCGACAATTGTCAGAAATCCGTACAATGACAATTCAGCAACTTTAAATATTCTCAAAATTCAGGAAATACGAAATACAGCTCAAATAAATATGTATCCGTATAAAATACTGATACAGTGAGGCGGGCCTCACATGCACAACCTGGCGCAACCTGTGCGCAGCCTGCGCGCAACCTGGCGCGCACCCTGGTCGCGCAACGTGGCACGCAACTTGGCCGCGCAAGTGGCTCGCGCAACGAGCGCAACTAAAGCGCACTATGCGCCTAGCGACGATGATGACGTGCTAAGTGCTAAGTGCGCCAACAAAACGCCACATTACGCCTCATGAGCCCGAGCCCGAGTCCGAGTCCGAGTCGCTAAGCCCCTACGGGGCGGGGCTTAGCTCTCATGGAAATAAATTTTCCAAGAGCAAAAAGCATTAATGCTTTTAATTGTTAATTTAGCCTTTTTTCCATTAGAAAAATAACCCCACATGGCACACCCATGTGCGCCTCAACACCACATGTGCATCTCTAAAGTAGCATAGCTAATATATATAGATACAACTTCTTTGGCCTATCCGATGTGGGACTAAAGTTTCTAAAGAAAAGGCCAAAAAAACCCAACAGGTTGCACGATGACGAGGGGTCGTCCAGCGTCAGGGATTTAGCACAATCACGCTTTCGTGCAAAACATAATTGATAAGTGAGAAACTAACTATTTCTTTTGCAGTGTTCGTAAGATATAATGAATATGATATGTAGACTGCAAATTCAATATGAGATAATATTACATGGTGCAGAAGAAGAATTTAGATTTTGTTCATTTCGAATTGTTTTAAATGGTATCCCTGTCAGTCTCTGTTTTCTTAGATAATCACAAGTTTACACAACAAGAATGAAGATATAACATGGTGAAAAATATGCTTAGTGAGAATTTCGTGATAATTAAAAAGAAGAAGGAAAAACAATAGATGAATTAAAATCTCTTATAAACATAGCAGGGACTAGAAACCTTACTGTTCCCCAAAATTTAAATACCAATGTAACTCCTGTAAGAGTTTTCTACTTAAATTTGCAATTGCAGGTGTGGCTCCACCTCTGATCCCATTGGATTAGACACTCTTGGATGCAGGAATTCCAAGGGTGCTAAACAAATATGACGAAAGTATGCGAGTGTCATACAATACAATACAATACAATACAATACAATTATGCCAATCTATGTTACACGGACACAAGAGTATGACACGATACGACTTGGCAACGCGGACACGATACTGATCATTTGTAAGCCCTTTTTTTTTGTATTTTGGAGTGTATGTGTCGTGTCCGGCAGCGACATCATGGAGCATACACAACGGGGGTTTTAGTACTTCCTATATGGAAATTAATATAAAGTATTTTCAAATGTGAATTTTTGGTGCAACTTGACAAACTCAACTATTTGAAGACAAAAAATAATAATATTCTGAGCAAATGATTTTTCATCACAGATCACAGTTTAACCAAGATCTTATATATATATATATATATATATATATATATATATATATATATATATATATATAACTTTGTACTAAAACATTTCCATTATTTCCACCGAGATTTGCAATACCTAAAAGAAATTATTACAAGAGCTGATTTTTACTAAAATTTCCCAAATATCAGACATTAATAGAAAAACTGAAGAAAAAAATTACCAGATCGGTACTAAAAAAACGCTACAGAAGCGCAAATCCAAAACTTAAGATCCAACAAAGAATTAACAATGCTACCATATAAATCAAGAGGAAAAAAAAAATCAATCGAATCGTATCGGAAGCAATTTGGAGGAATGGTGGAGAGAGGATCGTCACCTGAAAGTTCAGTGAGCGACAAGAGAAATTCGAGGGAACTTTCTTTTTCTTTTTCTTTTTCGAGATCTGAGAATGACGACGAACATATGCCGCATATTTATACTCGCCGATTGGTCCGAAATTCCCGGATAGGCGCCACGACATATATGGACCGTTGGATACGTATTACTCATCGGCGAAATGATCTTGAACCGTCGAGAGAACGGATCGGGTCCGGTGGGTCCGACAAGGAAAGTGGTGACGTCCAGTGGACTATGGGTGACCACGAATTAATTAAGAGAAATTTTGAGTTGCAGCCCATATTATTTAACCATATTTAAGGTGCACCCTACTGTTTTACCATAATGTACAATATCTTTTATTTTCGTTAAAAGTTACTTTTTGACCGAATACCCCTAGAAAATTATCATTATTACCAATTTTTCCTCGTCAGCTTGGAAAACTGGAAGGAACATTTCGGTAAAAATTAACGGTCAACGGAGTTGACCGTTAGTTTTTGACAGAAGTGAAAGGTATTGTACATTATGATAAAAGAGTATGGTGCACCTTAAATATAGTTAAATAATGTGGGGTGCAACTCAAAATTTCTCTAATTATACGAACTAGAATATTTCAAGCTTAAAACCAAATACTAATTTATGCGCTTATTTGCAACTAAATCACTGAACTTTCTCGTCTTCTTTCTTGACTTGTCTCCTGTTTCAATTTGTTGACATTCTTGTCACAGTGTTAATCTCAGCAATTATAGTTAAGTTCTATTCTATTTGTCAAAATATTAATTTTGGGATGCCCGTTGGACTAGTGTATAGAAATATCAATTTGAATTCTAAAATTAGTAGCACCGTTAAAATAAACTTTATATATATATATATATATATATATATATATATATAGATATATATATATATATATATATATTTTTGGAAAAAGGGTAAATATTATTCCATCATCTCAATAAGGTTACACATAAAGATACAATCCCAACTCAGGGGGACATTACTAGTACATCCGACTCAATGTTATGGAGGATGCCCACCACTGGGGTGGAAAGTCCCTCATAAATGCCCGGTTCCTCTCCCGCCAGACATGCCAAACTGACGCAGCAAGTCTCAATCGAGCACGCCTAGCCCAGCTCTGCTCCTTGCCCCTGCAATCACCAATCCACTTAAGGATTTCTCTGAAGTCCCGCTCCCTGCCAACCCCTCCCAAGTGTCTCCGGCACTGCTCTGCCCATATGCTCCACGTCATATGGCACTGGAAGAACAGGTGCCCAATCGATTCAGGCTCTGTCTCACACAAACACACTTAGGGTCAGGGACAGAAACCCCGAACCGAAGCAATCTGTCCCGAGTGAGCAACCGGCCCAGCACCAGTTTTGTATGCAGACAGTTGCATCTTCCTGGCAAGCCCCTTCCCCCAGACAAAGTCGTACTCCTCAATATCATCGAAGTGGGGGCGGACAAGGTCGTAGCAGCTGCTAAATCGGAACTCCCCAGCACCCTCCGAGCGGCCGGGAGGGGCCCACATCCATACATCAGACAATGCCGTAGGAGTGATCTGCACCTGTCTGATCTCCTCAACTAACGTAGTGAACCGGTACTCCTCAGGCCTCCATACCCCACCACGGATGATGTGCCGACACGTCAGTCCTCTGTATGCCACGCCGTCCCTCTGGGGGCCCAGAATCTCCAGGAGAGACTGACCTGAGATCCACGGATCGAGCCAAAGATCCGTCTCCCCTCCCTCCCTCATCCTCCTCCGCAAAGCCGTCCGAAGAACAGGACGGGTCCTCAGGATATGCTTGAAAGACACAGAGAAGTTGTTGTCAATTTCACATACCCAGAAGTTTCTGCCCCGGAGATACCGACTAGTCATCCAGGCCGACCATAAAGAATCACCCTGAAGGAACCTCCATGCCAGCTTGATCCCCGCCGCCTCCCTGACAGAAACAAGTGATCGCAGACCCACACCTCCCTCTTTCCTAGGCCGACAGAGCTGCTCCCAAGAGATTGCATGTATCCCCCCATGCCAAATGAACTTGGCACAAATGCCCTCAATCTTTCTGATAGTAGCCAGAGGAACCATAATCGATTGGAGCCAGAACAAGCATAGCAGAAATGACTGAGCGGACCAGCTCAATACGCCCTCCAAATGATAGGCCAGCCGCCTGCCAGCCCTCAACCCTCCTCTGTGCAAAATCCACCAGACTCTGACAGTCACGATCCTTCGCGTAGTTGACGGAAAGGGGCACCCCCAGATATTTCACCGGGAGGTCCCCCTTTTCCACCCCAAGCTCCATGGCCCGCTCCTCCTTCAAAGTGCAAGAGTTGCTGAAGTAGACTTTGCTCTTGTCCCTGTTCAGCCGGAGGCCCGATAGCTGTCCGAACTCCTCCATCACTGCCGCAAGCTCCCTCATCCCTCGCATGGAAGGCCTCAACAGGACCAAAAGGTCATCTGCATATATATATTATTATTTTTTGAATAATAAAGTTACAAGAACTATTTTTGTATAGATAATGCTATTTGTCCCTACAAACTGTTCCTTCAAATCATTCATTCTTATGTGACAGCTGACGTGGCGATTAATGTGGCAGATGACATGACAATTTTAAAATTAAAATTTAATTAACATTAAAATTAACATTAGCATTAGCATTAATATTAATGTTAATATTATTTAACACTAATTTTTTTATGTAACTAATTTTGGATTAAAATTTGCTATGTCATCTGTCATGTTAGATGCCACATAATGCTATTTAACATGCCACATGAGTTGTCATCACATACGGAGAGATGGTTTGGAGGTAAGAATAACATTTTTCTTCTTTATAATCAATTTTTTCGGATCAAAAAAAATAAATATGAGAAGATTTTAATAATTGAGACGGCCATTAGTAACAGTTTTATCTTCGAAAAAAATGGGATAATTAGCGTTTAGACCCTGAGTATTATACCAGCTTAAAGTTTAGACCCTAACATGTCCAATTGAAAAGTTTGGACTCTGAGTTTTTTTTTTTCTTCTTTTTTCTATTACACCCCTTATAGTCTATATAGAAAAATTTTATTGTTATGCATAGAAGGAGGGTATAATGGGGAATAAAAGGAAATAATAAATAGTAATCCATAGTCTAAACTTGACAATTGTACATGTCAGGACTTAAATTCTAAACTGATATAAATCTAGGATCTAAACACGAATTAGCCCCAGATCTTATAATGATAGATGTACAATTCTAATAATTAGTAAGCAAAAGCTATTTTAGTGATAAGCTCCCCTCTTAGAGGACAATTTCCTCCTGCTAGATTTTTCTTCTTCTATGCACTCGTACTATTATCAAATGCATTTGATTAGTTGGACAAAGAAGCCTAACCTTACTACCGAACTCCACACGCCAAATGTGTGATGACTTTGAGTGCCATCTTCATCCGAACACAAGTTAGAAAGAAATTCCGCTTTCTAAACATCTCCTTCAATTATAGTTTTTGGTCAAATTCATAAACTGCTAAATTCGACCGCTTCTAAATCGAGCATTTTACTTCTAACGATTGTATTCAGATTTAGACAGGATGGGATGAAGGAGATCCTAACCTAATTTCATTCATAATATATATATTATATATATATATATATATATATATATATATAATTATATATATATATCAACACAAAATAACAAGAATTAATTGCATTAACTGCTCATATGTTGTACACTTATTATACGGACCATCCATACTTTGAAACTAATTACCCGAACCCCCCCCCCCCCCCCCCCCCCCCCCCCCTCTTATAGTTTCTATTTTCTATATAAACTAATAACACTGACCACCCCTATACCACCCCTATGGTTAATAAAATTTACAAAGGAGAGGGGTTGTCCGTGTAATTATTTTCGGAATATGGTAGTCCATGTAATTAGACAACAGATTGCAGGAACTCTTTAAAAGTGAAATTCATGGGAAGTTAGAGGTGAGTTTGGTCAAGTGGAATATAAATCGTCTGAATATGCAAAGTAGCAAAGTCTGAAATCTGCACAAGGATGAATTAGGATGATTACTTGTTGCAATCTATGTTCTTCCTGTCTGAAACCATTCTCTCTCGTCTCTTGATAAGAAAACTTTTGGTTACAATGACAGTTCAGAGTCAAAGTTTCTAAGCAATTGCACAAACTGTGGTTCAATTTGTTCATGCTCATAACGGGAAGAAAAAACTAGAATAAAATGGACAAAAGAATGGGCAAGGAACATTTGAGGATTGTTGCTAAGCCCAGCAAATAAACACTCACATAACACTTGTCAGTATAGTTGCAACTGGTACATGTTGACACAATAGAAGAGAATGAATCTTGGAATTTGAAGGGGCAGTGTATAGTTACATAAACAGAAGAATAACACAGATTAAGAACTTTCTATATCTCAGAAATACAAATTAGCCCTAGAGGAAGGAAAGCAAACTGACTACTGATGAGCGTCCCTAACTTGACTTGCCCGAAAGTAGAGCGATTTCCTGACAGAAAAAAAAACTCCACGGACTTTCACAGAACAGGAGTTTTCACGGCAGGCGAATACTTACTGAATAATCAAAGTGAGGCTTGTTCCCTCACAGAAGGGTAGCAAATTCCACACTGTTACAACATATAATGCATGAATATGCACTCCAATACAAAGATCAAGATTGTGAATCAGTTGTCAAACTTATGATATAGTACTAAAATACTCGTCATTGCGACATCTAAAGGGCAAACCAGATTAGTGTTTACTTTGCCCAGGCTACCGAGTCTATCTCATCCCTCGCAGATTTATACAGCTCAAGCCTCTTGAAGCATTGTTGCCTGCGCTCCATGAGCGCGGGATCCTCATCCAATAGTTGTGCAAGCTGCTTAGGCTGTAAAAGGATAAGCGAAAAATTCAATAGGACTGCAGAGCAGAAAGCTAAGAGCATCTCCAACCCTATTGTGAGTTTAGAAAAAATGGTTGCCACATAGGAATGACAAGCTTTCATTTCAAAAATCATTATCCAATGCAAATGTAGAATAAATCATGAAGTTGACATGGCAATAACATGGCAAGGACAATGTGATGTTGGTTGTCTAGATCTAGACAATGCACTTCACAATGACTTTGTCTCCACATCATCAATTATGAATATAAATATTTATAAAAAAAATGAATAAGTGGGGGAGTTGTCTTGTAAGTTGGAAAAAATACTTTTTATTGTCTTCTCAATACTTTTGCATTGGAGAACACTTTTTTTATCTCATTGTCTTGTGTGAATATCATCTTGCCACATAGGAAAGACAATGTCGTGTGCCTCATGCCACATAGGAATCACAACACAAAACAAGACAATAGGGTTGGAGATGCTCTAAAGATGATATATGCTCCAGGTACAGTTGCAAGTTCACATACCTCCTTTTTCCCCACAAGCATATAGAAATGATTGAGCAAAGATCGTTTCGCTTCTCTGACTTGACAATAAACAACTGCTTTTGGGATGGTATTCTTCAGTGTCTCTGATACCATTCCAATGTACGAGGAGACATTGGATCCGATCCTTCTGAAGTGCCCCTCAGAATACCGTTCGACGGTGTTGGGGGTAGCAGGATGTCCTCCCTTCTCCACTTCCTGGGGGAGCCTCCGGAAAAACTCAACTGTCAAATAGGATGACTCCATATCAACCAGCCGCAGTGTTGTCTTCTTACCATCTTCACGAAATCTTTCCAAAGCTTCATAGGAGGCAGCGGCCAGTTCGGCTTGGAGTGTGGGAAATCTTTTCAATTCCTGATAATAGGAGATGCATGCAATTTGTTATCTAAAAATAAAAATGGACAATGCAGTTTCTAGCCCTCACTCAGAGTTCTGAGGCTCGTACCTGAGTCTCGCCTATCGACTTCCTCACCAACTCTTTCAATACATAGTGCACCTGCAATTAAGAAGAAAACAGGAGAGTCACAGGAGTAAATCTCTACACTTAGCAATGAGTAGATGAATAAAGGAGGTAGATAGAAGATTGCTTACAGCATCCACTGATGCTTCAGCTGGGCCTCTGAAATAATTGAGGGAACTTTCAATGAGACGACGGTATCCCTGCTCAGGAGCAATTAAATGGGGCTGATAACCATCAGCTTCTGACACCACTTTTCTCACATTTTGAAGAGAGAGATGCCGATCAAATGGAAGTTTCTTCAATGCAGTAGGGAGCTGATTATCGAAAACTCCATAGATCCGATCACCACCAGGTCGCCTATGTTAATTGACATACATTTTAATGAAGGTGGATAAAGCACAGCTAAAATCAATATAATGATCAAATACCAAAGAATAATGTAGGCAATTAGAAGCATGTCTTCCGGTTTGGGTTTCCTTGCACTTATTTATTTATTTTGGTGCAAACGTTCTAGTTGCTTTGATTCTAGCTGAAAGATTTACAAGCTGCATCTTGCATTGAGAACCGTGGTCAGATGATAAATAACCATGATCACTAGTATAATATTATTCCTTTAGCTCAAGTTATGATTTCATAGCGATAATAGACTACAATAGTTGTGACACAATAGTGTAGTGACTGGGATATTCAACATATTAGTATGCTGATCTACATGCTAACGGCACAACAAAACCTTTTGCAGATGGCTTGCTGGTTTGTGTATAAGGAGATTGAAGTTAATATAAGTACTTTTTTAAATATGAAACTTTCTAAGTTGATGAAGGTTGTCATGTATAAGCTACAGACTTTATATAACCTAAAAGAACACAAGATTACAATTTAATTCAACCTAATAGCACGACTCTTAAAGACCACACAAGATACAAAATATATGACTAACAGCATGAGACCAAAAGAAACATATGAAGCCGTCTTAACATTTGTCCCTTGTCATTCACTTTCATTCCATACGGATAGGCAGTTCTTAGTGCCCACGTTGTGAGGCCAGAATGGATGCCCGGGACCCTAAGCACCCTCGCTACTCTGGAATACAAATTCTAGTCACATTTGTTTCAAGCATGCAGGGAAGACAGGAAAAGAAGGAAACTTATCCATCGTGAGCAAAAGGAAAAGCAATGCTGAAGCGCTTACCCTCCTTCCAGATGTTCCTTGAATATTTTATCGAAGGCACGGCAAAGTTCCAATATAGTGTATAACTGAGCCTGAGCTTGAAAAAATTTATTGAAGTCAAAACTGCTACTTGTAACAAATAGGTACAACAAAATATTTACGATCAGTAGCTCATCAACCTTCAAGCACTAATAGCAAACATAGGTATATAACCCTTACCCCTGCATCCACTGCAATAGGTCTACCAATATGGTTCATTTCTGATTCAAGTTCATCGATGCTTTTGTTTATCAAAGATGTGATACTTGGAATCCGAGCCCTGATTACGGACTCCAGATGCTGAAAACAGACTTTAGTCACCAACATGGTAATCTCACAGATTTATAACAATGGCACATGAACAAATTAACTATTTACCCTTGACAGAAGTTTTGCAAGATATTCTGAGCCCATTTTACTGGATAAGTGTGAATATTCAGGACTATTTGCAAAGTATTCTCGTTCTCTTCGCCTGGCAACAATCATGTCAACATTCTTATTTATATCTGCCTGTGAGCGATTAACAATGCCAACCCAAGGATGTTGCAGACGGTATGATCTTCCTTCGAGAACCTTTAAGAGGCAAACCAGAAACAGATGAACAACTTTAGAATTCAGCTAGGTGTGTAGTAGCAAGCTGACCAGTCATAACTCATAACTGAATTTGATCTTCTAGATATTGACTATCATTGTATCTGAGCAAATAGTTCTTAAACAACTCACATCTAGTGCATTTGTTCCCTTATCCATCAAATCTAGCTTGGTCAGAACTCCGAATGTTCTTTCACCTAAGCAAAGTAACCAGGACCATTATCATCAAAATGTTGATAATGCTGCACTAAGATGTGAGTTTCATACTCAACAATAATATACTTATGAACAGAGTAAAAATATCAATACAACAATTATAACTCAAATATTACAATACACATCATTGGTAGCAACAATTAATTCCTCATGTTGCATCATACCTGATGGATCAACTTCCCTAGCAAGTTTGATAGCATCAGATGTGGCTATATCTTGATTGGCAGGGGAAATTGCCAGTATAATGCAGTTGGGCTACACAACATAAATGATGAACATTTCCTATGTGAGCGACTATCAAGACTAAGAAGAAAAATGCATGTATTAAAATCGGGCACAAACAGTGTTAAATGTGAGTGAGTGTACTTCCATAGACAACATGATTACAAAGTTATATATACATGAATAATAAGGAACCTCTGCATCAATTTTCATCAATATTTGGGAGTGGGATACATATAACTAATAACAAGTCAGTGAAGTAGAATCTTTTTACTGATACTTTTGTACATTCATAAATACCCCCAAAAAGAAAAACTGCCACAGCCAAGATTATCACCAAGTTCTAAAATTTTGATTCAAGGACAGCCTAATTCATGAGAGAACATGGATCTTCGTTTGATACCTAATCATATTCAATTAGGGTGGCCAATATGTGGATGCTTATTGAATTAGTTTCTATTGGTAATCCTGTGCTTGGTCAAATGGCTATCAAATTGACTGACCTCATTGGAAGCTAATCAAGGAAATGGAGTCCAATTAGGAGGACAATTCTGTAGATACAAATTTTGATGTCGAGACAAGATCTCCATTGACATAAGATAGTTCAGATTTGCATGTTACAAATTCAATAGAGTATAGACATGCTCCAAATTATTATGTAATATCAAATATTGCATCGTAAAAGCCAAGTTTAAAGTTTAAATACACAAGTTATCCAACAATCTTGACACGAAAAATTCAACCTAGCATTGTACCTAACTGAAACAAGTTTTATGTAATACCTTAGCAATTTGATCATGATTTTGGTCCCCCCAAGTTTTGACCTTCGAAACAGCTAAAAGAACGTCTCATTCAAAGAGTAGAAATGGCATGGGAACATCATCCCTTTTTTGCTCTTTGACCTAATGTGGCAAAGATGAATACATCTTACCTCCTCCTCAAGAATTTTCCAATCTTGGGGAACCGCGAGTATAGCATGATGAGCCCAAGTTACGGCAGCTCCGGATGAAAGGAGAATAAGGGTATTAAGAAAAGGGATTTCCCAAGGATCTAAAACCCCAATCCCTTTTGGGGGCCAAATACCTCCGATCTCTACCGTGGGTGCCAAAGAAGAATGAAAAAAAGCCCAAAAAAAAGCAAAAAGAACATAACCTCCGAGACTATAAACAGAATAAAACCATATCGAAGTCCTAATTGTACAGCTTTTGTATGATGTCCTTCCAACGTGGATTCACGTAGAACATCGCGCCACCATACGGTCATGGTATATAGGAGAAATATGAGGCCCAAACTGAGAAGTGTTGCACCCCCTTGAAATGAGTTCATGTACATCACACCTCCTACGGTGGTTGCCAAAGCTCCGAGTGAACCCGAAATAGGCCATGGACTTGGATCTACCAAATGATAAGAATGCCACTTGGAGGGGACTTCTTGGTTGCATGAGCTTAAAATGCATAACCAAAATGGTAAATCCACCTACCTGACAGCTGGACATCTACATTTCATGACAATTCTCTCTTACTGATAGCTAATTGGGATTGGAATTTGACACTGTCACAGAGGGCTACACCTGGCACATCTGTAAGGATTGACAAATGTATCTTGGATGATGTAGTTTGAGGTTCCACAGGGTAAGTCTGTGTGCATCTTGACCTTCCCTAGACCCTGAATTAGTAGGGAGCCTCATGAAACTTTGACAGCCTTTTTAAAGAGGGCTGATGTCATATTGACAACACGCCAAGAAATTATACATTTCCTTTATGGAGTTTCTCTTGCTCCATAGCAACCCACATTTTGGACGGACGAAGGCTTGATGATGATGATGATGTGTAAAAGGGTGTCACATTGCCACAAGGCTCATGATAATGCTAATGCAGACTTTGTCGGCCAAAATGTTTGCAGCGCTAACCTTCATTTATGTAGAGATTATTTCAAGGACTTGAACCTGTGCCATCTAGAATGCAAGCACCACTCCAGTTTGCCAAGCCAAACAAAGCCCTCAATTTTGTGGTATACGGGTATAATAGAACTACCTCCGAGAATGAACTAAACAACCCAACAATCCAATATGCAGATCCTTAATTTACCTATCAGACCTAAGAAGAAACACATAAATCTTATGTAACAAGTAAAAGTTGGCGTACATGAAGGCATGAAAGAGATAATTCAAAGTAGCTTATATGTTCATAGGAGCATTAGTAAACCAATATTAAAGATCCCATCAGACTGAAGCTGTTATAACCAAAGGCGACAAATTAATGAATTATCAGTTTCATATCAGTCTGATAAGCAAGAAAATTATTGAAACTTGAGAAAGATGGATGGATATACAGAAAATAATGCAAGGACTAAATTGATATTATGAAAAATCAGCACACACTATTAGAATCCCCCGCAACATGCGAACAAAACCTATGACTAATAAACCTATATGCATATACACTAAGCACACATGGAGATAGTATCAACAATTATAACAAGGATGCTGTCACCTAATAAGCGAGCAATTAGAGATAATGATAACAGGATCTCCCAATTCCATCACTCCATGACTATCTTCTTTCATAGCTCACAAACATGATCTAACTTAGCCAGGCTCATCACTCCAATCACAAACAAAACAATCTACGGTTCACCATAGATACTAAACAATATCAAATTCCATGTTAGACAATTAACTTCTTTAGTCTTATTTTATGGTTTAGTTTACTTCATCAAGATTTCATATAAAGAATTGCATATATCAAATAAATTAAACAGTCATCTCTACAATGCTGTTATACCTTCTCAACATATGACCGGACCATGTTTTCAATATCCTCAACAATGCTATCTGGCTGCCCCTCTATGAAAAAAAAATTAATATTATGAAAACTACGCTAGAAGGATATGATTATAAAAGAAAATGTAGCAATAGAGAAGCACAATAATTAATTACCTATAGCGACCTTTGTAAGACCAGGCAAATCAATCAGCGTTAAATTGACAACTGCCAAAATCAAGAGTGGAAAATTTACGTCTTTGAACTCTCAAGATTCAGAAGAAGATAAAGGAACTTGAAAGAATGTAATAATAATAATAGAAGGAGAGTGTCACTATTCATCAAGTGGAAAAACCTAAGGGGAACTGCATCTAGAACAGTGCACATTACAACCGTGCTCTAGCATCACGAACATCTCATGTTGCATGCTCCAGAAACAGTATCAAGAACATACAAATACCACCCAAAACTATTTTATGGCATTTTACTGTACTAATTTCTTGATAGCTAAACTTTATCCTCAATAAAGGCGTTCAACTGCAACACTTGGGGGGGGGGGGGGGGGGGGGGGGGAGAGATTTCCTAATGCTAGATATAGGTGGCAACCGTGGCATCACCACCAGTGTGGGACAAACACTAATGAGATGACTTACACCAATGTGTGAGGATTTTTATTTTGTTCATGCTAATGTACATTGGAAACAAAACATATAAACTCTTGAAAATGTCTTATAAGTATATTGTTTTCATTATACTTGTTTATTATTTAACGGGTCCAACACAAGTGAGTAGCATTGAAATAGTATACTTGGACTATAGCACATATGACGCAATTTCCATTGTTATAAAGTATAAAGTATAAACATGTCAAAGATAGTTGCTAATTACATAAAATATGTGACTGTATTTGCCTTTGATGGGTCATGTGCACCACGGGAGAATGCCAGGGTTGACACAAAGTATAGGACTGGTAATGGGGCAACCTAAATCCAGTACTTACCTACTTGGGAGTGCCGTAATGTGGGTGGCATAGTGTAAAATGAAATATCTAGTCCAATAACTTAGCACAATCAGTTATGTTGCTGGGTTTTTAAAACTGTTTTATTCCAAAATGTGAACATTTTCCCTGAAATAAATATTTGAAAATACATGCATAAAGTTCAAATATGCAAATAGAATCAACCCAAAGTAGCAACCCACGGTATTCTTATTCAACGAAAATGAACAAAAGCCAAGTAAACAAAGCCATAAGTCAACTTTGAACTACTCGATAACCAAAATATTCAGCAAATGCACCAGGAAAAGTACTTATGAAGTATAATTATTTCAAAGAAGAACATACCATTTGGTGAGTAAATGCTGAGATGGATGGGAATAGGAGAGATTTGCTTTGATCTCCCTGTCATTCTATCAGTTTCATCTTGAATTTCCTTGCGCACAAGAGCTACAATATATAACACAATCATTAGAACGAAAAGTAGTCCGCTTATCACACATTAGAAAGAAAACTTTTTTCAGGTTCTACAAAAGTATTCAGTGTGAACATTTCACTGTTCTAACAAGCGGCCTAGGTGCTAGGCGCCTGGCTTCCGCCCGATGTCCGCCTAGGCGCCCGTCTAGTCCCTCCGACGCCTAACTATGCATGTTTTGGGGTTTTATGGACTTTTTCTGCAATTTTCAGTAGATTTTTTGGATTATTTTATATATTTTTTTGAACCGCCTAGATCTAGGCGGCCTAGGCGCTAGGCGGAGGGTGCCCGCCCAACTAGCACCTAGCACTTTTCACAACCTTGGAACATTTGCACCTCGAAATCAAATCCAGTATGAACTAAAAACCTCTATCCAACTCATTTGTAACCTATGGACAAAAATATTACATTTTTTAACGAAACAGACACCACACCAACTTTTAGTGTCTTCGAGTATTTTAGAGTGCCTATGACACGTCTGATACATGTCCGACACGGCACACAATTTTACTATATTCAGTTTCGTATCGTGCATTAGTTACCCACGCGAACTTACTAAAAATAAAGAAGAAACAACAATACAACAACACAGCTCAGTAAAGAACGAGAGAACACACCAAAATCAGAGAACCTCCTCTTCGGCATGTGGAGGAACTCCGCGTACTCTGGCTGCCCGTCTTCCGTCTTGTGCAGCTGAAGCACCAATGGTCTCCTCGTCACAATCCCTACAATTTTCAAAACAAAAGAAAAAGACATTCTACACAACAATTCCAAACATAATTCAAAAACCAACATTTCGACGACCGATTCTAACCGGATCCACGGGGGAGGAAGTCTCTCCCGACGATGCTCTCTAGAACCGACGACTTCCCCGAGCTCTGAACTCCAAACAACCGACAAATTAGTCCATAAAAATCGTAAAGAGTCCGACACGACAGGACACGAAAAGGGAGGGAATCCGAACCTGTCCTCCGACGACGGCGACGGAGGGGAGGGCCTCCCAGAGGGTCGGGAGGGCGCCGTCGGCGCCGCCGTGGTCGCCGAGGACGGTGCAGGCGCGCTGGATTCGGTTGACGAGTCCGATCAGGCTCTCCATGGTCGTCATTCCTGAAACCCTAACCCTAGAATTTTTTGGAGAGGGTCTGGAGGAGGAGTTCGTTGCTTGCTGGTGACTGACTGCTAGGACCTCACTTTCCTATTTCTTTTCCTTTTTTTTTCTTTCTGGTCTGAAGTTTTTCTGTTGGAGTCCACTATCTTTTACTATTAGTTTTCTTCCTTTTATGTACCCATCATGGGGATATTTTGGTAAAAAGCTCTGAGGAAACACTCGGACGACGGACGTGGGGATCAATCTCAACGGATTGGGAGCTTCTGTTCAAATTCAAATTTTGATGTTTTGTCCGTGGAGGATGTGGGTCCCATAATTTCGTACCAAGCATCAAACTTCAGGGACAGGGAACAAAATTTTCTAAAATTGTGAAAGGGACATTTTGATAATAAAAAAAAAAATTTTAAAAAAAAAATTTGTCAAAATATTTGACTATCAATTTCTAACGAATTTCGTCCAAAGTGTAGCAAATTGTATATTTTTGTAAAACAGTGAGGTGCACCGTAAAATATGGTAAACAAAGGAAAGATGACAAGTCAAAATTTTTCTTTTTTTTTTCTTTTTTTTTTTTCTCACGCAATGACAGGTGGGGATGTACTTGTCGTGTTGTGAGGCCCTCTTAAATTCTTTATTTTTCATGGAATGACGTGGGGATACACTTAGCATATGGTAGAGCTAACGGAAAAGCTGCATTAAAAAGCTTCTATTTCTGTGATCCTAGATGCAGATAGATTTTTTTTTTCACTCGTAAAGGAAAATTTTCATTAGAATAATGTTTTGTATGATATACATCCTTCCGATGGACATATTTAATACAAAAGAATATTTATTAATATCTTTTTTAAATAACTTGTAAAGAAAACGTCCATCAAGTATTCTTATGCTCGAATTAATTTACTCATGAGTTTTCTTGTGATAATTATAAATAAATACAACTAGTTACTAACCACATGTGAAATAAAAACAAATATGTGAAATAAAAATTATTGGCAACAAGTGTTATGTTGTCCGTAGTCCCTCAAACTAAAAAACAAATGTTTATAATAAATGCATGGTAGCACTAGTGGAGCGTTTAGTAATCGAAATCTATCAATAAAATCACGTTATTATCGTATTTTTATTTTCATTTCAAAAATTCTATTTTATATGGCATTTAAATTGCCCTTTATTCCAATGCAAAGTAAATAAGTTAAAATTTTCTTTCTGAAACATACGGATAGTTCTCACCCGTTTTTTAATTCACTACACCAAAATAGTCGTTTCCTAATGACTATAAGCGTTAGAAAAAACTTTCTAACACTTTTTTACCGTTAGGAGTTGGGCGTGAAAAATTTTCCTAACGATTTTTTACAGTTAATATTTGTGTTCCTACGTAAAAAACCGTTGGAGAGGTAGAATTTTCTAACAATTTTTTACCATTAGGAACATAAATTTTTCCAACACAACAAAACCGTTGAAAAAGTAATAAATTTTTCCACCAAATGCATGATTCGGGAATTGATCCCAACCGAAAAGTAATGATTTAGAGGTCAAAATTGTAGGTAGAATATTAATCCTAATGCATTCATTCTCAGTTAACTAGTTTTGATCTTGAAAAATACTAAAAAAATTATGAGAAATTTTGATTTACCCCCTACTTGAATTACCCTAATTCAAGGTGCACCCACAGTTTTGCAAAAATGTATAGCACCCCCCATTTTGGACGGAAACCGTCAAAAAAAATATTTTTTTGACCAAAATGCCCCTGTCTTCCTCTTTCCTCTAACCCACTCCCCCTACGGCTACCGCCCCTCCTGCCATCGCTGCTGCTGCCGGAGGCCGCTCCCCCCTCCTAGTCCCCGCTCCCCCACCCTCCCTCCCCCTCCCCGCCTCCGCCCCCGTCCTGGCACTTGGGGTGGTTGGCGGCGAGCTCGGCAACGGCCCAGGCGGCCATGACCTGCACCTTCATGGGGCCCTCCTTGAGGACCTTGGCGAAGACGGAGCAGACGCCGCAGAGGACCATCTGCTCGACACTCTCGTGGTCGCGGCCGAGGAGGCCGATGGCGCGGGCGACGTTCTCCTGGCCCTCGAGGCTGCCGTCCTTGATGAGGCGGAGGATGGGGTCGACGTCGTCCTCCTCGATGATGTGCTTGCCGTAGCGGTCGTTGTCGCGGGCGAGTGAGACGAGGCTGGCTTCGACGCGGGAGTTGGGGTTGCCAGTTTGGAGCGTGGCGATCTGCTCCCAAATGAGGAAGAGGATGGGCTCGTTCTGGGCGATGGGGGGGAGGCCGAGGTGCATGTCGTCGTCCTCGTTGTTGGAGGAGACGCGGAGGAGCCAGGAGACGTCACCGAGGGAGTTGTCGAGGTGGAGGCACATCTTCTTGAAGGCGGCGGCGGGGATGATGGTGAAGAGGCGGCGGACGAGGCCAGAGGCGCGGCACTTGGAGACGAGGGCCTTGTCGAGGACCTGCTCGGTGTCGTCCATGATGCGCCGGGCGGGCCGCTCGTAGAGGTCGAGCTTCATGACCTGGTCGGCCAGATGCACCGGCCGGGTCAGCACCGACTTCACGCCATCGCCCATCATCTTTCCCTGTCTGCCCCTCCTACAAATCCTCATATCAGATCCCTCTCTCTCTCTCTCTTGCTATTGGTTTTGTTGGTAGGAATTTCATTGGCGAATGGAAAATTTTTAGGAGGTCAAATGCGTTTTTCTCCTGCTGCTCTCTCTTCATTCTTCCATTTTTTATGGCATGTTAATGTACCATGTTTTGCCGGAGGCCGCTGTCCCCGTCCCCCCCCCCCCCCCCCCCCCCCCCCGCGTCTCCGCTCCCCCCCCCTTCCCCACCTCCGCCCCCTCACCTCCCTGGTGGCAGCAGCTACAGCAGCAGCAACAGTAGCAGCGCCTCCGGCAGCAACAACAGCGATGGCGGGAGGGGCGGTGGCCGTAGGGGGGGAGCGGAGGGGTGGAGCGGAGGCGGGGAGGGGGGGGAGGGGGGAGGAGCGGCCTCCGGCAGCAGCATCGGCGGAGGCGGGAGGAGTGGTGGTCGCACAAGGGGAGGGGGAGTGGGTTAGATGAAAGAAAAAGGCAGGGACATTTTGGTCCAAAATATTTTTTTTTGACGGTTTCCGTCCAAAATGGGGGGTGCTATACATTTTTGCAAAACTGTGGGGTGCACCTTGAATTAGGGTAATTCAAGTGGAGGGTAAGTCAAAATTTCTCAAAAAATATTTAGTTTAAGTACAAAATCAAAAATCAAATAAAACTTATATAATTATTTAATATTCTAATTTTATGCATATTTTATGGTTAAAAATGTATATCTTCTAAAATCAACAATGCTACGTATATCTTCTAAAACTCAAATTTAATAATTTAACAACTAGTCTAACTTTGAACCAAACTCTGAGATACAATAACACATGTATAAAAGTTATAATTTTTTAATATAATTTAACAACGATCCTAACTTTGGGCCAGATTCATGAAAAATAAAATAGGTCGATCGAGTAAAAAATGGGCTAATCGAATAAACCGTATAAACCAAATGCTTTATCATGTTTTTTTTTGTTATGGCTAACTTCGGTTCAATTTCGGTTTTGGAAAGAAAAAAAATATTTGGTTTATTGGATTTTAATATTTCGATTTGGTTGAAACCGAATAAACCAGAACGCTCATCCCTACTCCGATCAATACGATTTGTTGAGTCCAGTAATCCATTGAGCATTATCTCCTATGTTGTACTGACACGTAATTAAATATACGTACACCGCATCAGTATTGACCTGCCATGGTGCATTTAGAAGTGTCCGGTACCTGTTAGATACGATGTTCATACAACCCGATCGATATTTGAAGTGTCCGTGCTTCCTAGATTGTTAGATGAAAACCAATGCAGTTTATTGTTCTTTCTTTCTTCTGGCAGTGAATTGTCTGATAGTTGTACCCTTTATCCATTCAAGCAATACTGGGTCACGTTTGGTTTGCCGAATCATACTTTTAGGAAAGAAATTTTATTTTTAATGTGTTTGGATGAAAAAGAAATCGGAGAGAAAGAAAAAGTAATTATCAAAGAAGAAGAAAATAGTAACCCTTTATCCGTTCAAGAATTCATTTTTCCTTTTTTTTTCTTTCCGAATACCAATTTTTTTATTAGAATTATAATTTTTTAAATAAAAGAAAACGACAAAGAATTCATTTCCTTTATTTTCTTTCCTGAAAACAAACGAGGTCTAAATATAAGACTCCATCGTGCTATAGATCATCAAACCTGATCCAAATTATAACCAATAGGTGAAGAAAATTAAGCTATCACAGTACAACATATCCACGCACACACAAAAGGAACGACTATACCGAACTCGAGTAGTCCTTGTTGTTACCGGAGAAAAGGTATAAGATCCTGACTGGATGACGGAAGATCAGTAGATCGAACCATGGAAACGTATTAGTTCTTCTATTTATTTGATAGGAGTTAGGAATAACGGGTCCAACATGCATGGTGGAGGTGGCAGCCTGGCAGGCACATTCCAGCAAGATTGTTTCTGACAATCTATAGACCCTGTATTAATATTAAAAGTATTTAATTTCTAATCACTCTAAAACATTTGTTACCACAACTTATAAAAATATATGGAGGGCTTAAAAATATATTTACGGTAGTAATATGTACAAAGATTAAACTTTTGGAGCTTTTCGATTTTCAGGATCCTATACGATCGCACTTATACATGCTCAGAAACAGTCATGCATCCCAGACATGAAAGTGCTTCTCACCCACAATCTCTCATCCCACCTGCATATATTTGGAGAACCGATAGATTCATTTTGTTTTCTACTTTTTATTATTCTATTAAATATTTAATTAACATTAGTCGACGATTAAAATAACTAATAGCTCATCAACAAGTAACTAATATTTAAAAGATGTCGTTATTCGTTCATCCTGTATTCTTCTTTAATTTTCTATAATAAAAATCACAATATGTCTTTGCATCAACATTATTGACATTTCTAAATATCATCATATTCGTCATACATGCACAAATTAATGTCAAATTTAATTTAAATTAGTGTTAGTTGCTAGTATAATAATATTTATTTATATTATTGTTTGTACTTGGATTTTGTTGTACCGTTTGCGTCTATGGGTAACTTGGATCCGGAACATCAAAGCAACCAGTCTCACATGCCTGCAAGCATCAACGTGTAACTTCAAACTAACCAAAAAAAAATATACAACATTGCAAAAATGACACTTGATAAGTAAGTGATCAAGTGAATACTACTAATAATTGCAATTGAACTTTCTTTATTTTTTAATTTTAGTTTTAATTCTATTTGTTGAGAGCAATCATCGAATATGGCATGGATAGATTAACAAATGGGATCAACAACAGAAGGAATCAAGGGCGGAACCAGAAATCAGAACTGGAATGGACTAGAATGGGTTATGGTGGGCTAGGAATAGCCGAATTCATGAAAAATTACCACAAAAAAATATATATGAATTAATTTTTTTTGTGGTCTGAAGCCCACTCCAGTCCTTCACTTAGTTCTGTCCATGGAAGGGATCGATCTCGACCTTGGTATCATTTGACAATAAAACACACATAGAAAAGGAAAGGTTCGACAACAACACGGTGATTAAAAGTCATTTGACATTAAGACATTTTGACATTTGGTATAGATACTAGGTATAGCCGAACTCATGAAAATTACCAAAAAATATATATATGAATTTTTTTTTTTTTTTGTGGTCTGAAGCCCACTCCAGTCCTTCACTTAGTTCTGTCCATGGAAGGGATCGATCTCGACCTTGGTATCATTTGACAATAAAACACACATAAAAAAGGAAAGGTTCGACAACAACATGGTGATTAAAAGTCATTTGACATTAAGACATTTTGACATTTGGTATAGATAGAGGAAGTTTTGGTTCGGAAAACTAAGTATCTTCCAAGAATTCAGGAGTTGGACTGGAAAATACATGGACTTAGGAATACGTGGATAAAACTCGGTCAGTATGTATAATTGGCGTCTAATGTCTTGTCTTAACTTATTTGAGAGTTGGCGTGACCGAGTGTGTCTTGCCACAGTCAAGCTCTCACTCTCGGCTATCTTTACTTTTGTGGTCAGTCGTGATCTCCATAGAAAATATTACGGAACGAAAAATTTTAAGTTTACAACAACCATCATACAACTCCTCTCTTTCTCATTCCAATATGGGCCCACCGTATCCCCCTCCTCCCCCTCCCCTCTTTCAATGGAAGGCCGTCACGTGACGGTTGTAAGGTCTTACAACTACTTTTGGTTGTAAGGACAACAATGTCATTTTTCGAATAAAAAGTTGTCCAGTAGTTGCCACGCATAGGACCGCCACTATCTATACGCGAGATCTGAATCCGATCCAGAATCTGACCCGAGGTTACCCAAATTCGACCTATAATGGTTGAATAAGGTAGGGATTGAGTAAAAAAAAATGTTGGACATGTACATATAAGATCATTGTTGTTCACCCACCAAAACTATGATGGATATGTTCATTCATCCACTCAGGATTTGGCACATATAATTTGTGTCAAGCCTAAAACTACTTTGGAAGTGATTTTCTGATCATCCACATTAGGTTTGACCACTAATTTGACACGTGACAACTTCTTTGTGAATGGATGAACATATTCATCCTAATTTTGGTGAGTGAACAAAAATGGACTCATATACATATTATTAGAGATAGGTACATATAAAAAAGAAAAAAAATTATTTTATTTTTTAATTATTATTATTATTATTATTATTATTATTATTATTATTATTATTTATTGTATTACAAACTCAATTAGATAAAATGGTAAACAAAAAATTGAATGCAATTAATAAAACATTATATTATTTGATTATTATGATTCTGGTTCAATATTTGGTAGCCCGGTACATTACATGGCAACGTCGTATAGTAACCACTCGAGCCAATAACCTTCTTGCCCATGTAGAAAGGACGCGTATACAACACGACACATTAAGGACACAATGGCACGACACATATACACCTATATTGATGTGTTTGTGGTGGTGTTCGATAAATACATGACTCGGAGGCACGGAACCATGCAGGAGCCGGATGGCTTCCAGGTGAGATAACCTACATCTAGTTCATTCTAGTCCAAATTTTTTTTTTTTTTTTTTTTAGATGTCAGACGATATGTATGGAACTTAGCGCACGCTACATTGTATGTCTTTTGGGTCCACTGTTTCCAACTTTCACCAAATAAATAGACGGAATAAATGGATCCACTGATCTTCCGTCACCCAACCAGAATCTTATATTTTTTCACTGTAATCGCAAGAGTCACTAGAGTTTGGTATTCTAGTCCACCTCGGATCAAATTTTTTGTTCTGTCCTTGACCTGTCGTGCGACAAAATTATCGTCATAATTTTGAAGTCCGTATTTTTCTAAGATTTTTTATAAGAGCACATCAAAAGTTGATCAGGACTAACCAGGATTGGGACTAACCCATGTTTGAGGGAAAATTACTCGGGCTATCCAATTTTTCTACTCATGGGGCTGTCCCAACCCCACTCCCCCCCCCCCCCCCCCCCCCCCAAATCCCAAATTTCACTCTCTCTCTTCCAAAACTCTAACTTCCTCCTTCTTCTTCTTCTTCTCCACCATTTTCATTCTCACATCTCCATCAAAATCCTAGTTTTCTTCTCATTTTATTCTTCTTCTCCACCATTTCCATCATCACTATCTCCATCAAAATTCTAATTTTTTTTTCATTCCCAATTTCGATGACACCAAAAAAATTAAATAAGGCCTAAAATGCATGAAAATAAACCTTAAATACTTCTTTTCCTCACAAGGAATGCATAAAAATAAACCCTAAAATGCATATTTCACTCTATTATCAAGATTGAAATAAACCCTAACATATGTTTTTTTTATTCGAAAATTTTGACTTCAGAACTGCCAGTAATTGTGGCACTGTGGCAGTCCTGAAAGAAACTTGTTGTATGACAAGTCACTTTCAGGACTGCCACAATTCCTGACAGTACTCAATACTTCTAGAACTGCCAGAAATTGTAGCAGTTCTGTTGTACAGCAAGTCACTTTCAGGACTGCCACAATTTCTGGCAGTCGTCAATACTTCTAGGATTGCTAGAAATTGTGGCAGTCCTGATATAAACTTGCTCAACAAATCTTTTTTTTGCTTCTAGAATTAGGGTTTCATCCATAAATTCTTCTATTAATGAAGAAAAAATTGATTAATTGATAAATAGACTAATAGATTTGATAGATTTAATAACCCAATTTCTTCTACAACTAGGATTTCATCCATAAACTATGGTTTGGAGAGAAAAAATATATATGAGAAAATAGAAGAGAGCAAAAAAAAAAAAAAAAAAAAATTAGGATTTGGAGAAAGATATTATTCTTGTTTTTTCTTCTCCTTCTTGTTCTTTGCTCTTCTTTCTCTTTCTTCTTTCTCTTTTTTTCTTATTGTGAAGAAGGAGGAGAGAATTTTTTTTTAAAGAGTTATCTTTTATACCTAAGAATTGGATAGTCCTGAGTAAATTTTTCAATGACAAACTTGTAAATAGATGAAGTTAAGAATAGACCAGCCTTGATCAAGTTTTGATATGTCCTTATAAAAAATCTTTTCTAACTATGAGTTTAGGATGTCTTCTATCCACTCGCGGTTGTGTTTCTATTGGTTGTCTTGTACTATTCACTAATTTCTGGAGCTAGCTAGCTAGCTAGGTACCGCGTGAAGTTGGAGTAGCGACCGGGACAAATGAGCTTCGGTGACGAATAGGTCTGTGCTTCACACTTCGCTATCTAGAGTCCTAGACTACGAATTGTGGACCATTCTGGTCCCACTATTATTATTACTAATTACAAGTCCAAATCACACTACACTCGCCGACCTATTGCTTTCGGTTCGGTCAACGTGATTGTCTAGAGAGGGGATAGAAGTTTTCAAATTTTTTTAGGGGTCTTTTCCTTCGAGCCGACGAGCAACATTTAGTGGCCTGTTCACTGTTGATAATTATGGGGTAGCGGTTATGAGATGGTTTTAGAGTAGCAAAAATGAACGGTTATGAGGGGTCTATTTTTTTTTGTTTTAAGTAGCAACTTTTAAACCAGTCCAATCCATGCTTGGTAATTTATTAACCAGCGATTCTGAAAGTTTTATATAATAATAAAATTACCTTTATGTCCATATATAAATAAAAGTTATTATTGATAAAATATGGACGTGAAGGTAATCCCTACATCAAAAAAAATTTCATGCATTCTTGTTTCAGAAAACAACTCTGCACACAAGGGAGCTCCAAGGACAAGTACAAGAAAAGTTCCTGAATTTTTTTTTCAATCGAAAAAAAAAAAAGAGGAGCTACAGGAAGGAAAGAAAGAGAAACACAGAAAGAAAGAAAAAAAAAAGGTTTAGTTATTAGTAGTTATCTTTATATATTTTTTACGAGGATATGAATGAAATGAAATAATAAAGCGACCCAAAATCTATCGATTTGGGATGTTTATAAAGCCACCAAAAAATACACTATTCCAATTTTGAGAGGTTTTTGAGCCGATCAATTCCAGTGGTTAAAAAAATTAACAAACATGAATTTTTATAAAAGGCCGGTTTAAAAACACCCCAGAGACGATGAAAATACCGTTACCAAGCAGATCCTAGGAGAAATTCGAACTGTGCCCAAGCCACATGACAGACCTTTACCTGCGGTAGTCGAGCTATAATATAGTACTAAAAAAAATAAATTAAACATATAAGCTCGAGTTTTTTATTGGAGATATATACAATATGTTTATATCACTATAATTGAAAAAAAAAAAAAGTGGCACATTTAAACAAATCGTGTGCCTACAAGTCTCTCACTTGTAACAAAACTTGTTCAAGTTCTTCTCCAACAAAAGACGGCAGATTCCGATGGAAGCGTAGACCAACTCAGAGTCAATTACTCGAACGTAATCTCTACGAAATCGAATCATACAATATGGTTAATCCCATAATTAATAGAAAAATGATATGTTTGGAAGTGACCATTATATTAATTATATAGTCAAGTTTTGTCAAACCTACTGGCAGATGGAAGATGGAGATAGATGGAGATATAGTACGAGTCCATTTTTTTCACCCACCAAAACCGTGGTATCAATTCAACTTCCACTATAAAAATGACACGTGTCAAATTAAAAGTGAAAATCATTTTGGCGGACGAACAAAACTACTCCAAAAGTGGTATTATGTTGGCTTAATTGACACGTGTTATGTTCTTAGTTGAGGGTAAACAAACATCATAATTTTATTGGGTGAAAAAAAATAGACTCGATATAGTACATCCTTAATGAGTGGGTATAATATTAAGAAAAAGTGGATTATTTATTTTAACCATGATTGGAGTTAAAAAAAAAAAAAAAAAACCTAGTCAAGCTTCATTTCCTTCTGTTTTCCAAAGTATGATTGAGGGATATTTGAGATCTAGTCTACAGATTTTGTTGGGAACTCGGTGTGGTCCAAATCAAAGTTTGGCCCGTGGGTTGTAATATTCATTTTGGTCCATATGTCTTAAAGAAAAAGAAAAAAAAATTATATAAGATCTGAACAAGTTTTAATCTCCTTTACATCATATTCGACTAAGCAAACTCAAATATGAACTTACAATATAAGTAATAACACGTGGTCTTATTTTATATTTAATTTTTGAAAGACTCAAAACAGAAAAAATTAGGAGTTAAATTTTTTTTTTTACTTAAAAAATACTTAGGCTCTTGATTATTTTTTTTTTGTTTAGATTTTTTAAAAATTAAGGACTAAGATGTATATAATCTAACGACTATTAATGGCGAGTTTCAAAAATCAATTACATGATATCTATATATATGACCAATTTCACTATGTACATTATTTAGTTAGTTCTGTTAAGCCTACAAAAAAATATGGGACTACTAATAACAGAAAGGATCCATATATGAGACAAATGGGATAAAGGATCAACATCCTAGCCATTCAAATTATGGACGATGTTATTGGCACAACAAAATTTTCTTGGAGACGTCAAATGTTTTGAACTTTTTATTCTTTAAACTATTCATTTTTACTTGGAGGCAACATAATAGGACTATCAAAATTTGACAGTTGTAATTAATTTATGCTTTCAAGACTACCAAATTTTGACAAACCTCTATTGTACCAAACGTGATTGGCTGAAAATCATAACAAAACACACACACACACGTGTGTGTGAGAAAAAAATGAAAAATTTAAACAAAAAAATTATAGTCTAGATTGATGAAGTTTTATTTTAATTGTGTAGATTTGTTAGTTTTCGTTATCAATTGTTGATAGAGCTGTCAAGTGGCGCGGGTCTATTGGACCCATGAACTGTAGCGAGCCGGATCAAGAGTTGAAAATATCAGCCCAATCCGGCACGTGACCCACGGCACGGTGGACTGCGGATCGGATCGGACTGTGCCGGGTCTTGATTGGCACGTGACAAATTTGGACATTTATGTATAATTCATGAACATGAACATGCTAGCATTAATATGAGCAAACCCAGGGCCAGTCCGAAGGGGTTGGGTTGTCCTATCCTGGAGCTAATTTTGGTTGTCCCTTGACCCTTATTGTCAGCTGGTCTTGGTGGTTATCCGTGACCCTGATCTTTGGTGGGATCATTCTGAGCCTGGGGGGTTGCCCAAGTCCCAAGGCTTGTCCGACTTACCCCAAGGCCGGCTCTGAGCTAACCACACCCAAGGTTGTAAAGATTACAGAGCTAAATGCTTCCAACTTTTAGGATGTAAGAGGTGCAGTGGAACGACACTTTAGTTTTTCAATTTATTAAAATGCAAAAGTTGCACAACAATATCTTGTCTGGTGTATAGACATAAATTAATAACACACATACATATTTTCTGAACAAATATAAGCCAACATTAGTCTCATAATGATAAAGAAGATATACAACATATGTACTTTGTCCGTAAATAGTGAACTCTTTTTTTTGTTGTAACTCCTATATGTATACTTTGACAGAAATACCGGGCCTACCTTATGGACCGATATATGTGGTCCGACACGATCCAATATATGGGGTCGGACCGACACATAGGCCAATTTTTTGGGCCAGGTTCGTGTCGGCCCAGTCCGGTCCAGCCCAATTGACAATTCAGTTTTAAGATCTATGATAGGAGGAAGGAAAAATAAAAAGAACGTGTCCCAAAAAATTTATATTATATCAAAGTAACATATGAATAAATGGAGTTGCCCCTAATAAGCATCATTGTTGAAAATATTTTGTGTGCTTATAACACTAAACCCAAATTATTATGGGATATTTAGTAATATGGTGTTCTATACATATGGAAATTAAGTTTTGGATTTCGAAAATGACTATAGAGTTTGGATCTCGAAATCACTGTTCATTAGCCTACGTAAACAATAATTTCGAAATCCAAATTTTAATGTTGATCATTTACGAGTTCTAAACCCTAATTATATATATATATATATATATATATATATATATATATATATATGTGAAATTCTATTACTAAATAACCCAATTATTTATACAAACGGTGGTGCACGTGATTGTATCTATCAAAATCATGTGCAAAGTTTAAACTAACGGTCCTCATTTCAAGGTCCAACCGTCCAAGGCCGGTGGTAATATGAGTATGCAAATCTTTCTTTCCTTTGAGCCCCGTGACCTGTACATTTCGTTTGTCAACGCCATATCCAAACCTACAAACAAATTTATAGTACAATTTATGTAGCAAATTGTTTAATCCTCTCGTCAACTCTTTCGCTTGATAAGCTACATTGGAAAATAGATCTGTGGTCCCTAAATATGATATTTGAAATCTATTCTTTTCCTACAGGCCGGTCCGGAGTATTTTAATGTCCAGGACCAAATTCAAAATGATGTTCCTCTTCGAATATATTGAAAACAAAGTGTTAATATTTTGGAGAAGATTCATTATTTCATTATCATGAGTGCATTTTATATTTAGGGTATCGTTAAAACATCATTTCTCTTGAAAAAATGGTACCATAGAATTTAAGTAGAAGCGTCTTGACCACGTTTAAACACAATATCATAAAATATTCTACAAAATCAATAAAACTTCCAGACACAAACTCTTGCATCATTTTTCATATAATTGAATAATCAACACCATAACTCATTCCAACTCAATTTCGACTAAACAACATCTAAAAACTAGATCAATCTAAATATCAAATTGACTTTTCCGCAATGGTTAACTGGAACAATAAAAATGACATCTTTTTAGTGAACATGTCGTTTCCGCACATGATCCAAATCCAACAATTCTCAAATCAATCCAAATACCAAACTCAATCCCTAGATCATGTATCACTAATATTTGTTAAAATTTACTACGTAATATAACATTCCAAAGTATGTTATGCAAAAATTCAAAATCAGTTTACTCAAAATTCAATAATTCATCAGTGTAACTCAAGATCGTCGCTATTAGCATTACCAACAATCAAGTTCATCATTAAAACTCGAATTTCAACCTAAAATTCATTATATGGAGATTTTTCAAAGAAACTTGCGTCATCGGTTCAGTGAGTTGTTGTTGTTGTTTTAGCTGCAACTCACATCAATTCAACGATTTTAAAATCCTAATTCTTAACTTCAAATCCTTAAGTAGATTTTAGAATTATGGACAGTAGAATAGGACATGAAGGATAAATTGAAAGAAAATAGGAGTTTGGGATTCAATTATAAGTAGAAGAATGAAGGAGCAGGAATTAAAATTAACATTTTCAGGAACACTTATCGTTGGCCATCAATTCACCTCTGGAATTGGAAGACAAGAAGTTCTTCTTTTTGGAATCGGAAGGGACAACTTTCACTACCGTAAAAGTATATGTCATTTTTTTTTTCTTTTACCAACTCTTTTATTATATAGTAATACTATATAATATAATTACTAACTATTTAAAAAAACTACTAACTATTAAATTATTTGGGATCCCTTGAATCTTGGTGTCCCGGACCCACGTCCGTTTGCCCCTCCCCCGGCCGCCTCTCTTTTCCTACAAAAGTATTAATTCTATCAATTTTATAAAAAAAAGGGTAAATTGCAAACTATCTTTTGTGTTGTTATTTTCAGTGACATACTAAACTTCCGACTGGGCCCATCTGTCATAGATAGAAATAAGTAAGACGTTTGACCATAATATTACTTTAGAATAAAATAACGATTGAGGATCTGTCCCATCTGTCATAGATAGAAACAAGTAAGACGGTTTTTTTTTAATGATCAATTGGGGGAACTACGCCAATAAATGAACAGAAAATTGCATAAAAAGTATTAAAGCTTTATATAATTGTAAAAAAATATCAAGTTTTTCTAAATTTTATTTTGAGCATCCATACGGCAATTGAAATGCCGTATGATGATGTCAGCTTACGTCATCGTAGATTAAACCAGATTAAGTAGAGGGAGAGGATTATGTTCAAACGGCAATTCGAAAGCCGTTCGCTGACGTCAGCTTGCGGCATTTCATTTGCCGTTTGGGTGGTTTTATTTAATTTTTTTCTTTTCTTTTTCTTTCTTATGACAACGGCTCTTTTTTTCTTTCTTAGGAAAAAAAAAGCCGCTGCCATAAGAAAGAAAAAGAAAAAAAATAAATAAATAAAACCACCCAAACGGCAAATGAAATGTCGCAAGCTGACGTCAGCGAACGGCTTTTCATTTGCCGTCTGACCCTAATCTGATTACTCCCCCCCCCCCCCCCCCCCCCGTTAATCCCTGTTAACGGTTAATACCTCTGCTGACATCATCATACGGCATTTCAATTGCCGTATGGATGCTCAAAATAAAATTTAAGGAAACTTGATATTTTTTTTACAATTATATAAACTTCAATACTTTTTATACAATTTTCTGATAAATGAATGCTTTAACATTTAACAACTAAATAATTGACACCACCGCACATTTGACTTCTCCTTGGTAAATATTTTAATTGAAATTTTTTAGAACGAGTTCATTTTTGTTTATCCATCAAAATTAGAATATTTGTTCACCATCCAATAAGAATTGACACATGTTAATTTTTTTTATGCCAAACCATTTTAAATGTTTATAAAACCACTTTTAACTGGTTTATATTGAATGGATTTGACACGTCATTTTTTGTTGGAGGATTTGACAAACACTCTAGTTTTGGGGTATGAACAGAATTGGCTATTTTGGATTGGTCTAGCATTGCTAATATCAATTTCTATAGAGTTCATTGTGTAGAATAGTAATATTCAATTGTAACTACATGATGATCTCCTCGTGTCACGGGAGCTATAACTTGGATTTAAAATTTATACAGTCAAATGTATGAACCATTTGTACATTGGAACCTCATTTATAGATTATAGATTTCATATTATTTTTTACTTTTACCACCAAAGATTATTTTATGTTGTTGAATCATCTAATTCCTTATTTTATTTTAAAAATTAAAATTTGAGGCCCAACGTATATTTTTCATTTCCGTCAATTGTGGATACTCTTACAAGTAGGATCAACTAAAAACTGAACTAATTGATTCGATGGATTCACTCTCAACAATCATCTTGACAATGGTTTGTGAAATTTGTCATCATGAAATATGTCACCCCCAGTTTTCGAATTAGAGGTATTTTTGTCATTTTCCAAGTTTTATGATTTTTAGGAATTTTATTTGATTTTATATGATTTTTAGGGATTTGTTTGATTTGGTTTGAATTTTATCCAATTTGGACTTAAGTAGGAGACCCGGGTAGCCTGGACACTAGTGGGACCATATACTAGCTGGGCTTGGCCCACATGCCATCCTAATTAGGCTAGAGACCAATAAACCATACTCCCATGGCTTAACTAGCCATTTAGAGACTTAATTAGTTAAATTGGAGTTGAACCGAACCAAACCGAACCAAACCAAATCCGAACCGAACCAAACTAAGTTTATTGGGTTTGGAGGCTTAGTGGATCCACACCCAAACCCACCAAGCCCCCCCCCCCCCCCCCCCCCCCCCCCATGGCCGGCCAAGTAGCCACTTTCCTCCCTCTCTTTCTTCACAACTAAGTAACTCTTTCTCTCTCCACTTCATTTCTTTTCAGTTCTTCTTCTTCCTCCAAGAAAAGAAAATCCATTTCTAGGTATGCATTCAATTCCCATTTAATTCCTCTTTTACATTTATCTCCTTCACAATAAATGAAGATGAGTTCATTCTCCACCTTTTGACCATAGATTTTATAAGTTTTCCTAAAAATCTAGGTTAGAGATTAATAGGGGTTTTCTTAATTAGAGTGGTATATATATATGTATATATGTGTATTATATATTTATATGTATGTGTGTGTAGAGAGTGGTGGTGGTGTTTGTGTGAGAGTGTGTGTTTTGTGAGTGTGTGTGTGTGTTTGTGTGAGAGTGTGTGTGTGCGTGTCTATATATAAATTTATATGTGTGTGTGTGTGTGTGTGTATTTACATATAGATGTGTGTGTGTGTTTATATATATATATATAGTGAGATAGATAGATTATATATATCTATAGATTATATACTTATAGATAGATGGCTAGATAGTAGATATCTATAGATAGATATATATATAGGGAAGGATATGTAGAGGAAGTAGGAGAAGAAGAAGAAGATAAGAAGTAGCAGCTGCAGCAGCAGCATACAGCAGCGCACAGCAGCATACAGCAGCGCAGCAGCAGCATTGCAGTGGCAGCAGCAGCATAGCACAGCAGCAGCAGCAAGCATAGGGCAGCAGCATAGCAGCTATGGCAGCTGCCATAGTGTCACGCCCCAGAACCAGAATACTGGAGAGCGGGGGCAGACATAGCCAGCTACGTATATGAAATGGAATCCATCTCGCTATACGGTCACGGCTGTCTAGATACATGAGGGTTTAACTACAAGCCAGCAGTCTCCTATGGTCATAAACAGCCTAGTGTCTCAATCACAAGCAAGTAAGTAAAAGTTACAAGATGTATGATCATTAAATATACAATAGTAAGGCGTCCCAAATATTACATTCAGCTGATCATGAAGCTAGTCGTTACAAAATGTCAAGACTAGCAAGAGTTTAGTCATACATGATCAACCCTAGGATCTGTCAATCATGTTACAGCCCGTAGGCAGACATAAGTAAGTGCAATCGAGCTAAACAGGTGCTCGTCGGCTAAATGCCTCAAAAGAATATTTTTACAATAGAGTGGGAGTCAAAATAACCCACTCGTTGCCCTGGTTACGCCTGGTGTTCACCATCGGACTGGAAAAACGGTAGATCCTCTGGAGCTGCTCCGAAATCTGGCCATACAAAACCAGCTGGGTCAGATCCCAGAAAGAGCAAGTGCCACAAAGGAAGCTTCACTTAGGAACAAAAACCGCAATCAGCACAAGAGTATAAATAAGGTAAGAACTGGAATAAAGAAAATACATCAGGTGATATACGACGAGATAACCATGGAACTATTCAGATAACCAGGTTACAACCCGTAAACCAAACAAGAATCGGGTTGTAACCCTTCGTCTGAACAGAACTTGGAATTCTCACCATTTATCGGCAAGATAATATATCAGGACATGTAACAGGATCAAGACAAGACTAGACTGGTTGACTCCATCCAATCATTTCACGGCCAAGCAAGAATTACGGCTTGATACTTTAACTAACTAGGGTTATCACAGGCCTAGTTACTAACAAGATGCAGTGAGATTACTCCACAGCCACAAGTCCTGCAGTCCATCCAGGTTACCCGGGTTAAAAGATTTAGGGTTGAATTCAGGTGGGTACATCGTCCAGGAAACGAATGTACCCTTAGGTAGCTTGAAGGGTGCAACACATGACAGTGTGCTGGAAATGTGCCCTACTCGACGGCAGCTACAGATCCCAAGGCGTGCCCAGGTAACGGGATTGCCTGTAGCTGGGAGATCTCTTTATGACTAGTGTATTAATCTAATTTTTAACTTTAGTCCATTTCAATAGGTACTCCTGACCGTGGTACTCAGGAGTCCCCTCCTAGACATGATGCAAGACAGGACTGGATTATTTGTACAAGCACAACCCCACGGTGTCCAGGTTAATTACAGGTCATGTCATGTCAGTAGCCGTCGCAACAGCTTATCAGATATATTATGTCGTTTTCATGTCAAGTGTACTGGTCAAGAGTGCGCCACGACGGGCCACTATCAGGTCATGTCATGTCTACTGTCAGGAGTGCACCACTACGGGTCACTGTCGTGTCATGCTAGTTCCTTGTCACACCATGTCATGTACAATTGTTATTTCAATCAAATCGTAATTATCAAGTTCAGGACAAAAGGCGTAAGGATATAAATGGACGTAAAAATATACAATAAAATATTAATATACAGGGATATAGAAGAGCCATGCGGCTAAGGCATATGCGGCCAGGAATGTTCTCATGCGGCTGGAAGAGAACAGCCCCTGCGGCTGAATTGATATGGGTTCATGCGGCCCAAAATCCGAGTTCATGCGGCTCGGATAGATCGGTCCCAAGGCAGTGCGGGCGCGGCGCATGCGTGCATGAGCTTATGCGTCAGGAAGGGAGGGGTCTCATGCGGCTGAAGGGAATCAGGGTCTATGCGCTCGGAATCAGTCATCATGCGGCTGAGAAAGACAAGACATATGCGGCCAGTAGGATAGGGAACTCATGCGGCTGGCTGACCACTCAGGTACATGCGCCGGAAAAAGTAACCCATACGGCTGCGGGAGCAATGACTATGCGGTCAAGGGAACAAACCCATGCGGCTGGGAGACTGCGTCTATGCGGCTCGCGAGTGTTGAGTTCATGCGGTTCAGGGTTGCTGGAAATCCATGCGGCCAGAAAGGACTGGCCTCATCATGCGGTTAAGTAAGAAGGACTTCATGCGACTAAAGGAATACTTGCCGCATGAACTTGTCATGCGTCAAGTCAAGGCAATAGTGTATGCGGTTTTGGAACTGACTTGCCGCATGAATGTTCATGCGGTCAAGTGCTACTATGCGGCTCGGACTGTGCTTCTTCTCCCAAATTTTCGAAAAGAAGTATACCATAAGCCATGGCTTCCAAGTTGCATAACTCTATCATCCGAGCCCAAATCCGAACTTTCATAGGTCAAAATGGGGTAGAACGAAATTCTCTACACATGGAACCATCAAAAACTCAGAAATAACAAGATTAAGTAGATCAAACCCATAAATCCGAAATAATGTAAATATAGATCTACAAGAATCTAGCCATGGAAAGTGAAAATGCCAAGTTCTAATGTTGGCTAGAAACACATAAGGAAGAGATTGGAACAGGAATAATGGAGTTTCTTCATGAAGCAAGGTGCACTTTCCTAGACCTCACTCTCTTGGTAGTGCAGGAGTTAATGGTGGAGAGAAGAGAGTAATGAAGAGAGAGAAGAAAGAAATGGTTAATATTATGGGTGGTGGTAGGTAGTAGGGGTTCACCTTGGTTCATGATAACCAAGTAACCAAGCCGAACCGACCCATGAAATAAACCAAGCCATAAATAAAGCTAAGCAAGAGATCATGCAATACAAGGTAAATACGTACACGTATTCCAAAATACGTAATACGAACCACAGGCATTACAACTCTACCCACCTTAAAAATTCCGTCATCGGAATTTAATCAAGAGGCTAGAGGAGCAATGACAAGCTATACTAATACAAGCAAGCTATACTAGACAATCAATCACTATTCAAGCAAGAATCGAAGGCATGAGCATAAAAAGACATTATACCTCACGAGTCAAACAAGTCGGGATATCGCGATCGATATCGCCTCACGCTCCACGTTTCTCCCCAAAGAGTGATGACCCCAAGCAACTCGGACTAACTTAATAGTCTTGTTCTTGAGTGTCTTCTCTCTTCGGTCCAATATAGACACGGCCTCTCCTCATACGAAAGGTTAGTACCAACAACCAATTCCGAATGATCCAGGATGTGGCTCGGGTCCGGGATATACCGTCGTAATTGGGATACATGGAACACGTCATGCACCTCGCTTAGTGACGCGGAAGAGCGAGACGATAGGACACATCTCCTACTCATTCCAGAATATCAAATGGCCCTATATACCTAGGACTAAGCTTTTTCCGTACGCCGAAACGAATGACGCCACGGTAGGCGAAATCCTCAGGAATACATGGTCATCGACAGAAAACTCGAGAGGACGCCGATGAGAATCGGCCCAATGACGCTGGCGATCTTGGGCAACTCGAAGATGATCTTGACTTTTCTGACCACTTCAACTTCTGGGCAATCATTTCTGGACCGAGCATCTGCCTTTCTCCGACATCGTCCCATGCTAGCGGGGATCTGCACTTCCTGCCATACGCCTCGAACGGTGCCATCTGGATACTAGCCTGGAAACTGTTGTTGTACGAGAATTCCACTAGGTGCAAGTGATCTTCCCATGAGCCGCCGAAGTCAAGTGTACAGACCGCAACATGTCTTCAAGAGTCTGGATCGTGCGTTCCGACTGACCATCTGTCTGCGGATGATACGCTGAACTGAACTGGAGACGAGTTTCCAAACTCTCCTGCAGGCTACGCCAAAAGTGCGACGTGAATCTTGAATCTCGGTCTGAGGTGATACTGACTGGCACTCCGTGCAACCTGACAATCTGCCTGAGGTATATATCTGCTAACTGAGCTGTCGACTGACCAACTCTGAACGGAAGAAAGTGAGCCACCTTCGTGAGCCTGTCACTATAACCCAAATAGCATCTCTACCAGCTGGAGATCTAGGCAATCCGGTCACAAAATCTATGGTCACATGCTCCCACTTCCATTCTGGAATCGGCAAGGCTGAAGAAGTCCGGTCGTCTCTGATGTTCACCTTAACTTGTTGGCAAACCAAACACCGAGAGACAAACCGAGCTATCTCCCGCTTCATGCCATTCCACCAAAAGTGCTGACGGATATCACGGTACATCTTTGTACCACCAGGATGAATGGAATACTGAGAACTGTGAACCTCTGACATGATCTCCTGTCGATTCTCTACCGGTACATAAAGACGATTACCATGTCGAAGTGTACCATCTTCATGATACATAACTCTGGTCTTCGTCCTGCTCACACTCTGTTCTGAGTCGCTGAAGCTTAGAATCTGCTGACTGCGCCATCCGGATCCTCTCGACTATAGTGGACTGAACTTGCATGCTGGCCATTAATGCCACACTGGAAGGAAGAACAACTTCTATACCCATCTTCTGAAGATCGGCTAACAGTTCTGGTTGCGCTGTTAGGAAATAAACTCCGGCTCTCCTGCTCAATGCATCTGCAACGACGTTGGCCTTCCCAGGATGATACTGCAAGTTGACATCATAATCCACAAGAAGCTCCACCACCTCCTCTGACGTATGTTAAGATCCTTCTGGGTGAAAACATACTTCAGGCTCTTATGGTCGGTGAAAATCTCCACCCTATCTCCGTACAATAGTGTCTCCACAACTTAAGTGCAAACATACTACTGCCAGCTCTAAGTCATGGGTTGGGTAATTCCTTTTATGATCACGAAGTTGGCGTGACGCATAAGCTATTACCTTCCCATACTGCATCAGAACACCTCCTAGGCCTCTGCCTGAAGCATCACAATATACTGAAAATCCTTCGGTTCCATCTGGAAGCGTGAGAATGGGTGCCGTTATCAGGCCTCGCTTCAACTTCTCAAATGATTCCTGACACTCTGCTGTCCAAGCAAACTGTGCATCCTTGCGGGTCAACTGGGTCATAGCGCCAAAATCCGAGCAAAATCTGAAACAAACCGCCGGTAGTAGCCGGCCAATCCAAGAAAACTGCAAACTTCCTCCGCTGAACTAGGTACTGGCCATGACTCAATGGCCACGATCTTCTGGGGATCCACTTCTACTCCTCCTCTGGTAATGATATGATCCAAGTACGAAATACGATCGAGCCAGAACTCGCATTTACTGAACTTGGCGTACAACTGGTGCTCCCTGAGAATCTGAAGAACAACTCTGAGATGCTGCTCATGCTCCGCCTCACTCTTGCTGTAGACCAGGATGTCATCCAAGAACACGATCACGAACAGATCTAAGTAAGGCATAAAAATGCAATTCATGGATCCATGATACGGCTGGCGCATTGGTCGCTCCAAATGGCATAACAAGGACTCCCAATGCCCATATCTAGACCTGAAAGCTGTCTTCGGAATGTCCTGCTCTCTGACTCTGATCTGGTGGTATCCTGACCGTAAATCAATCTTCGAGAATACTGATGCCCCTTTGAGCTGATCAAACAAGTCATCTATCCTCGGGAGAGGGTATCTGTTCTTGATTGTCACTGAGTTCAAGGTACGATAGTCAACACATAATCTGGATGTACCATCATTCTTTTTTACAAGAAGCATCGGGGCTCCCCAAGGCGATCCACTAGCACGAATGAATCATTTGGTTCTAAGCTCTTCAATCATCTTGTACAAGATCTCCAATTCTGAAGGCGCCATCCTGTAGACTCTCTCTGATACTGGGGCTGTCCCAGGAATCAAGTCTATGGTGAACTCGATCTCCCGTTCGGGCGGCATACCTGGAAGCTCTTCTGGGAAAACATCTAGAAATTTTTTGACTATTCGGGGCAACTGCACTGCTGCTACTGCCATCTGCAACACTGGAGGAGAAGGCTCAACTGCGCCTCTGGAAAATAAAAACTCTGCCTCGCCTGGAATGCTAAAAATAATCCTACCAATATGGCAGTCTATTCTAGCATGCTGGTTCCTCAACCAATCCATCCCTAGGACCACATCATAGTCGGCCATCGGGAACTCTATCAATCTAGCGAGGAATTCTCTACCGCTAACTACGATCCGACATGAGGAAAACACTCTATCGACTCCCACAAGTCCGTTACCAGTAAGTATATTGAGCCTTACCGATAATAACTCGGGCTCCAATCCTACCCGTGTCGCGAATCGTGCAGACATAAAAGAATGCGATGCACCAGAATCAAATAAAGCTGAAGCTGGAAAGGAGTTGACGAGAATAGTACCTGCCACTACCTCTCCTGGTGCCAATCCTTCCTCTGCGCTCATCACCATAGCCTGACCATGCCTCGGGGTGCTGGTCCCCTCTGTTGAAATCCTCGCTACCTATTCTGACTCTGGGCCTGGGCTTGAACATGCTGCTGGAGGTTCTGCTGCTGGAATACCTGGGACTGAGGCGGCAAGGGCCTCGGCAATAGATACTGCTGCTGCTGGACCGGTGCTGGTCCTCTCACCGAAGAGCTAGAAAGGTTGGATGATGATGAACTACCCCTATTCGGGCAAGATCCAACCCTATGGTCTGCTGCTCCACAAGCCAGACATAATCCCTGTGCCCTGCGGCACTCTGCCACTACATGGCCTAGCTTCCCACAATGAGAACATCCCACTGCGGAAGACTGCTTCTGCTTCTCTGCTGCTGAGGGTACGTTGGGGCTGAATGCTGAACTGACGTTACTGAGGCCGCCCGCCTCGGAGCTACAATAGTCAAAGCCCTGGCTGTCGGGACTGGGGCTGAAGACTGGTTCATCTGGCCGTGGGATCTCTTCCGACCTCCGGCCCTATCCACAATCCTCTGGGAGGTATACTCAGCCTCCTAGCTGCTCTCAAGACTGCATCAAAAGTCTGATGCTCAAACTGCTCAACTGCCAATAGAATCTCCAAGTGAAGCCCCTGCTGGAATCGCTGGGCTCTATCATACTCGATTGCCACCAAGGTGGGAGCAAACCGACTCAGTCTCGATAACTCGGCCGTATATCTGTCGACCGTTCTGTCTCCTTGCTTCAAGTTGGTGAACCGGGTCTGTAGATCATACCGAGCTACAGCATCAAAATACTTGGTCTGGAATCTCTCTCTGAACACCGCCCAAGCAATGGGTACTGCTAATCCAACGGCCTGAGCTGCCCACCAACTGCGGGCAAGATCTAGCAACTGCAGCGCACCACGGCTACCTTCTCGTTCTCTGGGGTCCTGGCTGCTTCTAGAATCACCTCTGTGTCCTGAAGCCAAGCATCTGCGGCGATCGCATCTTCACTAGCGTCGAAGAATGGAGGGTTCAAGCGCTTGAAGCTGTTGGCCGTGCTGTTACCCTGATGACTCCTCTGGTCAGAGCATCCGTCACTGCCTGGTGCAAGGCATCTCCACGACGATCTTGGAAAGCTATCAAGGTCCTGACGAGTCCTACCAAAGTGCCATCATCAGGCTTGGCAGGCTGAACTGGCTGGACTGGTGCTCTCCATCAGAAGGCACGACTCTGGGGGCTACTCCGGAATGCTGGGCTTGATCTCCGGGTTGCTGCTGATCCGCGGAAAGTGCTCCACCTTGCTGACCGGCAGGTCCAGGAACAATGTCGCTGAAGAAGACGACATAGGGAACATTAAGGAAGGACCAGGATATATCAACGATACAAGCATGTGATCAGGACAAGAATCCAGGGATTCAGAGGACACGAGCAGAGTTCAAGGGCGAATACTGATTGAGATATCTATTCGGTAAACCCTCACATATCTTGATTTACAAGACCTGCATGGGCCACCACTTAAACCATGTCACTCCCCAGAACCAGAATACTGGAGAGCGGGGGCAGACATAGCCAGCTACGTATATGAAATGGAATCCATCTCGCTATACGGTCACGGCTGTCTAGATACATGGGGGTTTAACTACAAGCCAGCAGTCTCCTATGGTCATAAACAAGCCTAGTGTTTCAATCACAAGCAAGTAAGTAAAAGTTACAAGATGTATGATCATTAAAATACAATAGTAAGGCGTCCAACATTACATATTCAGCTGATCATGAAGCTAGTCGTTACAAAATGTCAGGACTAGCAAGAGTTTAGTCATACATGATCAACTCTAGGATCTGTCAATCATGTTACAGCCCGTAGACAGACAGTAAGTAAGTACAATCGAGCTAAACAGGTGCTCGTCGGCTAAAATGCCTCAAAAGAATATTTTTACAATAGAGTGGGAGAGTCAAAAATAACCCACTCGTTGCCCTGGTTACGCCTGGTGTTCACCATCGGACTGGAAAAGCGGTAGATCCTCTGGAGCTGCTCCGAAATCTGGCCATACAAAACCAGCTGGGTCAGATCCCAGAAAGAGCAAGTGCCACAAAGGAAACTTCACTTAGGAACTAAAACCAGCAATCAGCACAAGAGTATAAATAAAGGTAAGAACTGAAAATAAAGAAAATACATCAGGGTGATATACGACGAGATAACCATGGAACTATTCAGATAACCAGGTTACAACCCGTAAACCAAACAAGGACCGGGGTTGTAACCCTTCGTCTGAACAGAACTTGGAATTCTCACCATTTATCGGCAAAATGATATCAGGACATGTAACAGGATCAAGACAAGACTAGACTGGTTAGACTCCATCCAATCATTTACGGCCAAGCAAGAATTACGGCTTGATACTTTAACTAACTAGGGTTATCACAGGCCTAGTTACTAACAAGATGCAGTGAGATTACTCCACAGCCACAAGCCCTGCAGTCTATCCAGGTTACCCGAGTTAAAAGATTTAGGGTTGAATTCAGGTGGGTACATCGTCCAGGAAACGAATGTACCCTTAGGTAGCTTGAAGGATGCAACACATGACAGTGTGCTGGAAATGTGCCCTACTCGACGGCAGGCTACAGATCCCAAGGCGTGCCCAGGTAACGGGATTGCCTGTAGCTGGAAGATCTCTTTATGACTAGTGTATTAATCTAGTTTTTAACCTTAGTCCATTTCAATAGGTACTCCTGACCGTGGTACTCAGGAGTCCCCTCCTAGACATGATGCAAGACAGGACTGGATTATTTGTACAAGCACAATCACCCACGGTGTCCAGGTTAATTATATAGGTCATGTCATGTCAGGTAGTCGTCGCAACAGCTTATCAGATATATCATGTCAGGTTTTCATGTTCAAGTGTACTGGTCAAGAGTGCGCCACGACGGGCCACTATCAGGTCATGTCATGTCAACTTGTCAAGAGTGCACCACTACGGGTCACTGTCGTGTCATGCTAGTTCCTTGTCACACTATGTCATGTACAATTGTTATTTCAATCAAATCGTAATTTATCAAGTTCAGGACAAAAGGCGTAAGGATATAAAATGGACGTAAAAATATACAATAAAATATCAATATACAGGGATATAGAAGAGCCATACGGCTAAGGCATATGCGGCCAGGAATGTTCTCATGCGGCTGGAAGAGAACAGCCCCTGCGGCTGAATTGATATGGGTTCATGCGGCCCAAAATTCGAGTTCATGCGGCTCGGATAGATCGGTCCCAAGGCAGTGCTGGCGCGCGGCACATGCGGCTGCAGGAGCTTATGCGGTCAGGAAGGAAGGGGTCTCATACGGCTGAAGGGAATCAGGATCTATGCGGCTCGGGGATCAGTCAGTCATGCGACTGAGAAAGACAAGACATATGCGGCCAGGAGGATAGGGAACTCATGCGGCTGGCTGACCAATCAAGTACATGCGGCCGGGAAAGAGCAACCCATGCGGCTGCGGGGCAATGACTATGCGGTCAAGGAAAACAAACCCATGCGGCTGGGAGACTGCGGTCTATGCGGCTCGCGAGTGTTGAGTTCATGCGGCTCAGGGTTGCTGGAAATCCATGCGGCCAGAAAGGACTGGGCCTCAGTCATGCGGTTAAGTAAGAAGGACTTCATGCGGCTAGAAGGAATACTTGCCGCATGAACTTGTCATGCGGTCAAGTCAAGGCAATAGTGTATGCGGTTTGGAACTGACTTGCCGCATGAATGTTCATATGGTCAAGTGCTACTATGCGGCTCGGGACTGTGCTTCTTCTCCAAATTTCCGAGAAGAAGTACACCATAAGCCATGGCTTCCAAGTTGCATAACTCTATCATCCGGAGCCCAAATCCGAACTTCCATAGGTCAAAATGGGGTAGAACGAAATTCTCTACAACATAGAACCATCAAAAACTCGAAAATAACAAGATTAAGTAGATCAAAACCCAATAAATCCGAAAATAATGTAAATATAGATCTACAAGAATCTAGCCATGGAAAGTGAAAATGCCAAGTTCTAATGTTGGCTAGAAACACATAAGGAAGAGATTAGAACAGGAATAATGGAGTTCTTTCATAAAGCAAGGTGCACTTGCCTAGACCTCACTCTCTTGGTAGGTGCAGGAGTTAATGGTGGAGAAGAAGAGAGTAATGAAGAGAGAGAAGGAAGAAATGGTTAATAAATATTATGGGTGGTGGTAGGTAGGTAGGGGTTCACCTTGGTTCATGATGAACCAAGTAAACCAAGCCGAACCGACCCATGAAATAAACCAAGCCATAAATAAAAGCTAAGCAAAAGATCATGCAATACAAGGTAAAATACGTACACGTATTCCAAAATACGTAATATGAACCACAGGCATTACACATAGCCCCCTTTAAACCCCAATAACCCCCCATATGTATATATATATGTATATATATAGATATGTATATTATATATATATTATATATATATATATATATATATATATATATATATATAGAATAAGGAGAAGAGAATTAGAGAAAGAGAATAGGATTAGAAGGGAAGGAAGATTAAGAAGAAGAGCAAGGTTAAGAAGAGTAAGAAGAATTAGAAGGAGAGGATAATTAGAAGAAGTTGGAAAGAAAATAGAATGAGAAGAATAAGGAAAAAAAGAGAGGAGGAGTTAGAAGAAGAATGATTAGGAGAATAGGAATTAGAAGGAGAATGAGAAGAGTAGAAGTGTAGGAAATGGAATTTAGAGGAGTTAAGTGAGTTGAAATGTGGTGAAGGGGTAAAATGGAGCTCCGAGTGTCGAAATGAGTTGAAACTTGGGGGAGACCTAGATTATATAAATTAGACTTTGTGGGTAGGCTCCCGAGTTGAAATCGGGGTTTTAGGACGATGGTATCATACCGTACCATTGCGTATCTTGAGATATTCAAGATATCGGCAATAGGCCGTAAGATGGACTGGACGTCCACTCTACCTAGGAATCTTGGTAGGTAACGAATGTATAGGCTAGTATCCTACTACCCTAGGAAGCACGGGTCGAAATACCAAGCGTAGGTAGGCTAACTTGGTATTCACCTAGGCTAGAAATTTATCTTGGTAAAGGGTAAATTAAGGTATTGGCCTACGGCCAGGATACGGGTTTCGGAGTCCAAGATGGACTCGGATATGGGTTGTAAGGGTTGGTAATGATTAGAAATAGTCGTCTAGACCTAGTCTTGACCTTGGTTGACCACGGTTGACTTTTTAGACTAAAAGTCAACTATGGGTCAACACTTTACCCAATTTAGTCCCAAATTCTATTAGACTTGAGCGGTTGACTAAAAGTCAACTGTTAGTCACCATTGACCTAGGATTGACCTAGGGTTGACCTAGAGTTGACCGGAGTTGACCCGTTGACCAAAAGTCAACTGTAAGTCAACTTTCGACCTAGTTTGATACGGGTTGACTTCCAATACTCTCCCATGACCAAGGTTGATCCAACTAGACTTGTCTTGACCTAGAATGACTTAATAGGGTTTAATTTGATTTGACTTTACTTCCTAAACATAGTATTGATACGTCTTGTTCTCTATAGGTCCTCGAGACGCTGCATTGGATTCCGTTGACATACTTTATCATATTACAGGCGAGTACATTCTCTGACACTTTTCCAATTTACGATGATTATTATAATTCATGTAATTAGTGTAGATATGCTTGTTCTCGACACATTGGTCACACGGGTTGGTATTCATGGATCCCGACATGAGGTGTTATTTCTTGTTATCTTGGTATGTCTTGTGCAAGCCCCCTTGTAGTTCTTGTGCAGTACATGGACGCTGATTCTCTAGGAGACTTGCTCCCTTCTCGTAGAATCCCGCGTCGTGACGTGTCTTATTTGGATCCACTCTACCAGTCGGGGACGGGGAGCACTAGTGTAGATATGTGGTCATTATCCGCCTTGTTTATTCTTGTAGACCTTGAATAATACCAATCCTACACTCCACGTAGGATTGGTGGATCATTAGACCTTGTTCAGACCCAAGCCGGCCACATATCGAAGCTAGTACTCACACACCTAGATAGATGATTCTTGATTCTTGTACATTCCATGATCAGTTTACTTGTCTTGTTCTAGCTCTAGATTTACAGCTTACCATGCCATGATACTCACATGTACATTCCATGATTTCTTGTATATACTCTCTATTTACAGTCTTATAGCTTTTGTCATATCTTGTGAACTGTTGTTAGTTGATTGTACTCGTTCCATCCTGACTGGATATGTTGATAAAATATTACAGATGCTGATGAGGGAGATTACAGTACCTACTACGGTCCGGATGACGTAGTGGACTTAGACTTGGAGACCTTGGTCCAGCAGGGCTTAGCTCCGCCTGACGAGACTTTACCTATTGCTTAGTTAGAGTTATTGTACTGGACCTTGTCTCCAGTTACTTTTGAGACTGTTATATTTTAGCTTGTATTAGAGACTTGGACTTGGACTTGTATATTTGTGTTTGGACTTGACAGGTTATATTTTATTGTCATGTTATCTTTATCTTTCAGTCTTTACTTTATCATCTTAGAGTTGTGATTGAGCACTCGTATATCATTGCTTGTCCTCCGTTTGGAGTTGACCATATTCTCGACAGGTTTTGATATATATATAAACTGTTGTTAGAGTAGAAAATCTACAGTGTTCCACGCCGTTTTTACAGTGAGGACTGGGCGTTGTTACGTACACGTGCCCTTATAACGGGTGCGGGTCGTGACACGTTTTTAGTGGTGGCCCACGCAGGTCCAGAAGTCGCAATTAGTGCGATATCGTGGCGGTACTCATCTTAGAGTGTTGACTACGAGCCTGTGTTATATATAGAAGGTGGTAGGCTAAGAGTACTCAATCACAGTAGGATCTTTCCTTGCTTATCTTGCTTACCATTTTTGATATTGATTTTGTATTCTAATTGTCCTCCTTAATATAATTTCCTGTGCCGTATTGATTTCCTTCTTTATTTCTATCTTCAGGATGGTGCAGACCAGGTCCCAGCATCCTGAGTCCGGGGACGCGGAGAGGTCTGCTATGACTCGCGGACCTGATCCGAACACTCCTGCTGCAGTCGGGGTGTCGACAGCAGCTCTTGGGGGCGCTCCTCCGCCAGTTACGAGGGCTGACCCCAGGGTTGCTACGACTTTTCTGGCCGTAGTACCAGTGGTTGATACGGGCGCTCTTTCTCCTCCTGCGCAGCGGATTCCTCCGCCAGTTGCAGACATACTTCCACCTCCACCTCCTCTGCCTACAGATATGGGGAAGATGCTTACTTTCCTCCAGCAGATGCTGGAGACTCAGAGAGCCCAGGCCGAGGCTCATCAGAGGCAGACAGATGCGATACATCAGGGCATGGAGGATGCCCATCAGTTGGCCCTTACAGCCGTAGAGCAGAGGGCTCCGCATCAGGGGATGCGCACTAGGTACGGAGATATCCAGGACTTCAAGAAGCTCGGGTCCCGTGACTTTAGCGGGACCGAGGGTGTGGTCTATGCATGATTGGCTCGAGGATATCGAGCGACAGATGAGGGCCTTCCGCCTGGCAGACGACCTGAAGGTCGAGGCGGTAGGTTTGCAGTTGCTAGACATTGCACGCACCTGGTTCAGGAACGAGCCAGCCCTAGCTGGAGAGGGCCATACTTGGGCAAGTTCAAGCTTCTCTTCAAGGAGAAGTTCTTTTTCCCCACGGACAAGATCGACCTGGTACGGCAGTTCTAGGATCTGCAGCAGGATAGTTTATCTGTGAAGGAGTACGCCGCGGAGTTCGGCCGTCTGAGCCGATACGCGGAGTACATGGTTCGAGACCCGGAGATCAGGGCGAGCCGTTTCAGGGAGGGGCTGACTTGGGATATCATGTCACCCCCAGTTTCCAGAAACAGGGGTATTTTTGTCATTTTTTTTCATTTTTATTATTTTGAAATTTCTTATTTATTTATTGTAATATTTTGGGGTTATTTGAGTCGGGTTCGAATTTTATCTCAATCCGACTTGAAACGAAGACCCGGGGTAGTGTTGATCCTAGTGGACCCATATGCTAGTTAGCCATGGCCCACATGTCATTTATTTTAGTTAGAGACTAGGCTAAATTATTTGGGTTAGGATTAATTGGATTAGTGTGTTGGAATGACCAAACTAGCCCCCGACTTAAACCCTTTTCCTAATACTAATAGAATAGGCTAGAGGGAGGTATTTTAGGCATTGCAAAAATCAGCCATAGCAGTCCATATGGTCGGCCAAGTGAGGAGGGGATAGGCATGAGCTCATTCCATTATTTCACCCTTCCATTCTCTCTCTTGTTCTTCCCCAAATTTCTAGAGAGCACCCCTAGTGATTTCATCTCCAAATCAACTCCTTCTTCCACCAAATCTTCTTCTCTCCTTCTCTACTCCATGAGAGAAAGGTGCTAGCCAAGTTTGGGAGGATTCGGAGCTCGTTCGTGTCCTATTGGAATCTCTACGTGTCAGAAGGCTTTTTCCTTTGAATCTCTCTCCCGAAAGGTATAACCTCTCCTCTAAACCATCCCTTCATGCATATAGGTCTATTTTGAACCCATAGGAATGACCCCCATAGTTTTGTGTCCATTCGTGTCCATTTCGTGTCCATTTGGACACTTGTAGAGGTGTCCTATGTGTAGGTTTGTGTCCATGCGGGAAAACCCCTATTTGGACACATGTGGGATTATTGTGTAATTGATTTAGTGTTGTTCTAACCTTTATTCCAGATTTTCTAGGTGTTTAGGAATGAGTGTTACTATGTATCATATTGTATATATTGTTAATATCTATATATATACATATATATATATATATATATATTATATATATATATATATATATATATATATATATATATATATATATATATGTGGTGATATGTATATTAATCTCTATTATATATATATGTATATATATATAATATGGTTGATATATGTGTGAATATATATTATGGTATATTGTGTGTGTTTCTTGTGTTGTGATATTGGTAATGTGGTTCGGCCAAGAGGGGGAGAGATTGGTTGTGTGTGGATGTGTATAGCAAGTGTTTGAGAAATTGGTTGAGAGGGAGAATGAGAGTATGGGATTAGTATTGGAACATGAGTGTGTGTTTGTGTTGGAAATAGATGAGAGTATGTTGTGGAGTGTGTGGTATGGAGAGGGAATTTAGTGGTATGAGAGAGTGGTGATGAGGGGATGGGGGAGTGCTGGAAATCAGCAGATAGTAGCCAGTAGCTGCTGTCCATTTGGACAGCAGCTGTAACCCAGAGGCCCTCATTTTTCTGTCACAAACTAGCCCTTAAACCCCCCACCTTCCAGTCTATAAATCACCACCATAGTACAGCCTTACATGCCCATGTAACAGCCCTGTTTTATACCATGTTGGCTGTCCATGTGACAGTCCAACATCATCCACAAATCAGCTAAGACAGTGCCATTTTTCTAGCTCTCTAGAGCGTCATAAACCTGTCCTTTAACTTGCCAAAACATCCCCTATACCTTGGCCTACAACCTGCCAACAATTGGCCTCTCAAAATCAGTCCTAAATACTATATACCTGCCCCAAATCTACATCAAAACAGCCCCCTACGTACCCCAAATGACAGCTATTCCAAGCCTCCATATCAGCCACCCATTTCACCCTCTTAACAGCCCATGTAAACCATCCTTACACCCTCCAAATCAGTCCATAGAAGTCCCCAAATACCTGTCCTAATTTGCACATAAATCAGTCCCCTTGTTAGCCTCCCTTTCAGTCCATAACATGCCATTACCTGTCCCCAGATTTTTAGCCTTGTTCAGTCATCTACATACCAGTCCATTGTACCAGTCCAAAGAAGCCCAAACCTGTCCCACATCCTGTCCCTTGTAGCCCCTATATCAGTGCCAAATACCTGTCCTAACAAGTCCCCTACCAACATACATTGCAGCCCTTAAAACCCAGCCTTGATAGCCTAAGCACAGCCTAATCAAGCCCCATATATGGCCTAAACCATGCCAATATCAGCCACAGTAGCAGTCCCATTCCTGCCTACACAACAGTCTCTACATTCAGCCATGAAATGGCCCCAACACAGCCACAAAACCAGTCCCAAATGCCACAACAATTAGCCTCTACATTCAGTCCTAAATCAGTCCAATGAAAACCCCCATTTGCTGTCCATTTGCATGCCCAATTTCAGTCCTTGTATTGCCCCCTTAAACCTCTCCAAATTCGCCCAATATTTGCCTCAACTTTCAGTCCTTAAACACCCTCTAAATCAGCCTACCTATATGTGTTTGTATATGGGTGTGTGTGTGAGTCTATATAGGGGAACCTATATGAGTTTAGATATATGGTTATGAATATGAGTTAGTGAGTGTGAGTCTAGATATGGATATGTAGTGAGCCTATATATATAGCTATTTCAACCTATATGTGTGAGTGTTGTGTGTGAGTGAGTGGTGTGGGTGAGTGCTAGAGAGATGTGAGGATAAATTATGATATTGGTAAGGTAAAGGGTAAATGGCCAACATGTACCATAAGATGACTTAGATGACCTAAATACTAGATTTTCTTGGTAGATAATGTTAGTATAGGATAGTATCTAGCTACTCTAGGAAGCCTAGGCTAGTATTCCTAGGTTAGAGTGGTATTGTGCAAGGTATTGGTATTTATCTTGGTAAGGTAATGTAAGTAATGCATATAATAGGGTATTTGAGTTTGGAGTCTAAGATAGAGTTAGAACTTGGTTCTCTTGGTTGGTAATGATCAAATATAGTGCTCGTAGACTAGTTTTGACGTCGGTTGACCATTTTGACCAAAAGTCAACAAAAGTCAACCGAGAGTCAAACTTAGCCTTTAAGCGACCAGATTTGACCAAACCAAACCAGAGTTGACCAGTTGACTGAAAGTCAACAGTTGGTCAACATGTGACTTGTTTGACCTAGGGTTGACTCCGTGTTGACCAGAGTTGACCAGAGTTGACTTTTTGACCAAAAGTCAACTATAAGTCAACCCTTGACCCAAATTGACCTAGATTGACTTGGATTGATTTCCTATGACCTTGTTTGACCTTGATTGTCCTAGTATAACCCTTTGGCTCAGTTTGACCTAGTTTGACCTAGTTTAGCTTGGTGTGACTTAGATTTGACCTAGATTGACCTAGATTCATTTAGAATGCATTGTAATGCATCTTATTATCATTTTTAGACTCATAGTGACTTGTACTGTTCTATAGGAGATAGACACCACTCCTCGGATAGTATATTCTCTTCAGACACTCAGGCTATCAGGCGAGTACATTCTTTGACCGTTTCATACTTGTCTGGATCTATATTCTTGCTCTAGATTACTGTACTTGATGCTGACACGATTGTTATCACGGATTGGTACTATACGGATCTCCTTTTGGGATATTATCCCCTTGTATTCACTAGATACATATTGTGATGTGCGTTTCACTTCCATATTGTATTTATTGAATACTTATATCCTTGTATACTCCTTGTGCATATTGTACTCTCAGTATCACATGAGTCCCAGGGATAGACCATTGTACTCTATTGTATAACATTGTACCTATTATATAACATTGTACATCTATTGTATAATATGGTACATCTATTGTATAACATTGTACACTATTGTGTAAGATAACGTAACAGGAGTGGATCTTTGTGTATTGATTGGGAAGGGGGAGTAGAATTGGTTATGTACTCAAATCCTATTGTACAACATTGTATAACTATTGTATATGTCTATTGTACACCCACGTACAATGGAGTTACCATTGCATTTTCTTAGCCCGTTTACATAACCAGATTGTACTCTAAATCACATGTTCCTTACAGTTCTTACTTATCATATTTAGATATTTGCTGTTATCAAATCTCTACTGTTTTTTATAT
>JANAVB010001678.1:0-98672 GCA_029216955.1 Iris pallida | reverse complement strand
CCCATGCTATAAGATGCCGTCAGCTAGATTTTGCCATGAAATGCAACCTGTCAAACAACAGGTTGCATTTTTTAAGCACCTAAGATTTTTTTAGAAGTACATAAAATATCTAGTCGATAGGCTGAGACATCCTATCAACTAGATATCATATATACTTCAATTATTTTCTCTCTATTAACATGGCTACCAGAGTGAGGTAAACCCTAATCCCAACCCTTGTTTTCGTGCATGCGGGGAGGGGGAGGTTAGGGTTGGAAGGCGGTGTGGGTTTTCCTGGGTGGAAGGAGAACCCAGGACTAGGAGTAATCTGCTATGTTACCATGTTAGAGGAGAGGCTCAAATAACTAGAATATTTATTGAGATGATAATAAATATATACACACTAGCAAAATACTGCACCTTTACAAAATATATCTATTTAAAATTTATCAAAGTGCAATTTATACTAATATTAATTACTATATTAATGTCACACTTAGATTAAGATACTAAATTTCAAAATTTTGGATTCTAGATTTAAGATGCAAAATTGTAAATTTGGATACAATAACTTGCTTAGATATAGCCTATAAATAAGTTCTATATGTATATATGAATAACTATATTTTTGAATTTTAGGTCTTGGATAATCTTAATACTTTAAAATCTAAAATTTAAATCTTGACAAGATTAAAGTTGTGTAAAAACACTCTACAACAAATTATTAAATTTAGAAAGTTATATATAAGATTGAATTTGAATAAATCTTGTTGACGCGTAATTTAAAATTTCCAAATCTTAAAATAATTATTGTTGATATGTTTAAAATCCCTGTAAATGTCATAAGGTAGTCGCAAGGCGCACTCGAGGCACAAAAGGTCTATATCACCGGTGGCGCAAGGCGCAATAAGGCCCGCACCCGAGGCACAAATATTAAAATAATAAAAAGTACATAGATAAATAAATAAATTACTAATGTAAGAAATAAAACCAAATAACATATTAAAACAAAAAAAATACGTTAAAAACATAACCAAGTGAACTAGCAGAATAACAATAACAGTCAACATAACTAACAAGAGTTTGTATTATCCCTACCATGCTTTTAATAAATTTTAGTTTTTCAAGTTCAACTGTAACCAACTACTTGTATGAGGTAAGAATTATCTCCATGCCTCAAAGTATTTTCTATAAATAAAAAAACCATAAGGGGTGCTTAGGCACGCCTTTTCTTGGTCGCACCTTGCAGAAAAGGCGCACCTTGGGTGCGCCTGGAGAAAGACGTCTTGCCTAGTGATGTGCGAGGTGCAGGTGCTTCGCCTTTCTGCAAGGCGTGCCTTTGACTACTATGAAGTGTCATGACATGGCACACGTGAGGTGGCACGATACGGTGAAAGAAAGGCCTTCCAAAATTGCTCCAAATTCAAGAAAAATTCTCAAAAAATTGTGGGAGCTCCGTGACTACTTTCCTATATATATATATATATATATATATATATATATATAACAAGAGTCTTTTTGGGTTTTGATAAGTTGATAACATATATAGTATCCATAATATGTGTTAAAAATAATAACGGTGGCGACAATGGGGACCTATGTTGCACGAATACGGATATGGGATAGAGAGTTTCAAAAAGCTACAAAATGAGTTACCTATGCTGCACAAATACGGACATGAACATGGTTAGGGACATAATAAGAATAAGGTCACCGTTTTGCCGTGTCCGTGCAACATAGATGGGGACTGAATACCCAAAACTTGATGTGAATCTGGCTGATTTTCAGGGTTGGGATGCTCAAGTAGTACATTTATAGGTTTCTAGTAGGGCATGGGTCTTAGAAACTGATCCTATTTCTTTACTGGATTCTGGTATAAATCTTTGTGGATTGAAACCTTGATATCGGATGACCTATGATTTACTCTCTTCATCACTTGTAAAGCCGCTTCATTACTTTCAGGAGGATTTCTATGCTATTACACCATGTTTCAAGATGCTACTTCATTTAGCATCTGAGACAAATTTCCAAACCACTATTACTTCTCTCTATTTCTTAACTACATATGAGACGTCAATTACGCACTGCTAAAGGATCTTTTATTTTTCCAGGATGATAGAGATTACATCCTCGCTGCTGAAGAAGAGAAGGTATGTATACATTTTTAAACTTTATTAGAGTTCAGATACATTTTTCACAATCTTTAAAATAACATGTGATTATCTTTATACTTGTTGTTTCTTACATTAGCATATTCTCATCAAGCAGTATAAGGCTTTACTGAGTACCTATCAAGTTTGCGGTACTATGAAATTTCAGCTCCATAGAGACATTGCTTACCATTAGTTACTGTGTACTCAATATTAAACTGAGTGATCCTTTAATGTTTTCTTCCTATTCAAGAGACCACTAATTTTGTTACAGCAACAATCCCTGGAATTCAATACTTGTCGTGAATACGCCACTTATTTAGGATATTTGATGATATACTGAGCTTAATATTGCAATTTACTACCATCTGATTGAACCTTCCTCAATTGGCTATGTTCTTTTTTCATGCCGTGTTGGCGATTGAATGATTCTGTGTGGACTTTTTTCTACTAGTTTATATTATAAACTCCATTTGGATACAGCACCAGAGTGTACAAGACTTTGAGCTAACTGCAGGTCTAGCAGTGTATTATTTCAGAAATAGGACTGTCTTGCATTGTTGTTCTGTTGCCCAAAACCTTTTTTTTCCCTTTCAAAAGCTTAATTATGGATTATAAAAAACAGGAACAGAACAAACAATTTAGACTACCCTCATTTTTTTTTTATGTTTAGTGAATATACATCAATGTGAAATGGCTTCTGTCACTCTCCTGAACCTTTACAGATGCTATCAATTTTGTGAAGAATATATTAGGGGTGAGCGTTCGGTTTAGTCATACCGAACCGAATTAGCCAAAACCGAAACCGAACCGAACCGGATAATAAATTCGGTTTGTTCAGTTGGAATTAATGGGTTGGATCCAATGTTGGGATCATGGTTAAATTATATTAAAAATTATAATTTTTATACACATATGTTGAATTCCAAAGTTACACACAAAGTGGACTAGTTGTTAAATGATCAAAGTTGGAATTCAAAACACATACATAGAATTGTTGTTTTCAAAATATATTTAAATTGAGGGTATTTATATAATTGTATAATTCTTATTCGGTTTTTGACCGAAACCCAAAACCGAAACCGAATGAGGATTTTTTGTATTTTGAAAACCGAAACTGAACCGATTTTTTTGAATCTGAACCAAATATCTTATTCGGTTCGGTTCGGTTGTCGGTCCAAAACCGAATAATGCTCACCCCTAGAATATATCAGGAATTGAAAGAGGTGGAAACAAAATGCTTGACAGCACTTTGAGTTGAAATCGATAAATTAAGCCTTCTTGTTAACAAGATCATTAACTCCAAGCCATATAATTTCTTGGTCAAATTATCCAAGAGAGCTCAAGACGTGGAGGCAACTAGCACTTCAATATAGTTAATTAGGCACCATCCTACAAATACCATAAGCAAATTGTACCTTTTGACAAATAGTTGGAAAGAATAATGCTTTAAGTTTAACCTCGCAAAAGCTGTTGGAAGATTGTAAAACTTGACTAAAACCTGTATTACACGTTTTCAACAAAGAACAAATGAAAATAAGTGGTTCCGGAAGGGGAGCCTTTCTGATGATTGCTTCTGCATGATCCTTGACAAAGTGCCAAAATGCTAATTTTTTTGGGGTCAAACTCAACACGTGTGAAGTATATATAGAAGCAGTGTCAAGTATATATAGAAGCAACATATTATGACTTGGTGTAACTAGCTAACACATAAAAGATAGAGATCATTAGTGTTCAAGTCCACCGAAAGGATGTTGATTAAAGCAAATAGAGACACTTGCAAGTTATATTACTCTACAACAACAATAACAAAGTCTTTATCCTAAAATTTTGAAGTCGGTTGTTTGAATATTCTTCTTCTTCCATTCGGCTCTATTAAGGCCATCATTTGTAACGCTAACAAAAACATATACATTTTTAAAAATTCAAACCATGCTCGTCTATGCCTGCCTCTAGTCTTAGTTGTAGTGCCTGTTCCGCTCAGTTCAATCGGAGGAATCAAAACGTCAACGGTGTTCAGACTTAACCATGCAACGGCTTGTTCGAAGTCCCGCTCGGTCGAGGCGACTCCTCTCTCAGGTGGGTGGCTTCGGTGAACTTGTCTCAGCTTGGCCTTCACACTAATAAAACGAAAGTTTTCAATTCACTGAGTAGGCTTGATAATAAAAAAGACGAATCCACATAGCTAAGGGAATAATTCCAACTTGGGTCAGATTGAGTTAGAATATGGAAAGGTCCACGGTCGGCTTAGAAGTGTTGTACGACGTGCTTTCAAAATGACACTCGGTCCTTCGTCCCGTGGCTTGGGAGAAGGAAAGTTGGTCTATGTTGCCACAAGCTATGAGCTTAGCATAAGTCATAGGCGTCGCACGTATAAAAATGCTTGATAAAGCATGTACTGTTCCACCATCTAATGCTTGGCATAGCAAGTGTACCACAAGTCTCAATGCATGTTTTTACGGTGCAAGGCTTGGCATAGCCTTTGCTCGTCCCACGGTTTAAGTTGTTGCACGATTGAGTTAGGCAAAGTTATGCTACGGGCTATCGAAGTCATAGCAAGCACTGTCCCACGATTTCTGCGGTTGTTATAGCCACACAGTCCTACGATCTCAAGGCTCGTCATATAAAGTATGACTTGGACGGTAGTGTCGCATAGAACACAATTTGGTTTAAGGCACGAGCCATTGCCGGTCTGCCCTTCGTCATTGTTGGTTTGCTTTGAATGAAGGACACCTTACCTTTTTTTGTGAGGACTTATTTGCCATCGGCCGGTAATACCCAATTCGCTTTGAATGAAGGACACCTTACTAAATAGGGGCTCATCTCGCCACGGCAGAGGCGGAGGTGGCCGTGGCTGTGGCCGTCGGGGAGTAGAGATCTCGGCAGAGGCGGAGGTCGCCATGGCCGTTGGAGTTGCCGAGATAGAGAGGGAGAGGGAGCAAACTCCCCCAATTTTTTTCATAGGAGAGAGAGAGAGAGAGGGGGTGTGAGTTGGGGGGGTTGGTTTGGGTGGGGACCACCAAACAGTAGGAGAAATTGGTTTTAGAAAACAGGTTTTGCTTTCGCTTAGAAAACAGATTTTAAATGCAACGTTCCAAAAAAAATTCTGAGAGTAGTTTCTGGATGAAGATGTGCTAAACACATTTTTGGAAGCTACTGAAGTTTAAAATAAAAAAAGTGCTTTTAAAACGGTAACCAAACGGGCCCTTACTATTAGGGCAGTTTGTTGTGACGAGGCAGTTCCATGATATTGAAGGAATGAAGTGAATTCATTTGAGCTATACTTCTTATTGTACCTCATGATATTGAAGGAATGGCATGAATTCACTTTGACGGCTAATTGATTTTATTGTCTTTTCGGTTACCATTTGATTGATATCTTTTTGAACTTAATCAGATCGCTACTTTTGGCTATCCGGACCAGGGACCGCTGCATTGGGTTCCAGAACATGGTTCCTAGACGGTAGGGGATGCTAATAACAATGAGGAATGGCAAAAAGGGGATATCTATGTGTTCGGTTACAACGGTCCCTATGTGGAAATAAATTGCTTGCACCTAGCACTTATATCTGTTGGATTGGAAAAAATCTTATCGTGATGGATCATATAAGATTTGAACAAATTTGGTAATTAAATATTATGAAAACTTTTAGATAATATTTGGATATTTTCTTGGGATGACAACGGATCGAGAGATATTTACACATAATTTTTCCTTTGGTTCACAAGATAATCTCTCTTGCTTCTTTGTGCTTATTCACTGGCTCTCTCCCCCTGCAAAAATCTTCTCTTTGCTGCCATCCTGAGGATTTTTAGTTCAGAACGATGAATGGAATTAAGATTATGGACGTAAAGACACTTGCAATATCAACAAGTGGCAGATCAAGCGAATCAATGCTCACTAAACTGTGGCATGTTACCTAGCACCACGGATTCGCCAAATTTAGTTTATGCACACCCGTATTCACCAAAATAAGTTGATGCACAGCTGATGTTTGCTTTGTCCTTTGGTTCACGTGTCTATGTGAGCAATTTCGAAGAATTCACATACACAAATACTCCATGCTGTTTACTGATGAAAGAGAGGAGGAACTAATATATATATATATATATATATATATATATATATATTTGCAATTATTCTTGCAGGAGAGTGAAGTTATTAAAGGCAACCATTAAACCATGAAAAAGTACGAAAGTAACAATTTTGTTCATCAAACACAAAGTTAACGGTAAAATCATCAATTCAATTGCAATAAAGAAAAATATCCCACTACCCACTTCTATAGGTACTAATTTGTATTTAGATGGAAACAAAGTATCATTACTAGCAGAAGTGATCCAACAAGTATAGACATTGGAGATTGTTAAAGAGAGTCCATTTCCGGTGGAAGGGAGTGAGGGGAAGAGGGTAACGTGAAAAGGGAAAGAAATTGTTGGGAGGGAGAAGTGAAGGAGGAGATGCTGGAGAGAGATTTCTTGTCATCCCAATACAATATCCAAATATCACATAAAAATTGTATACTTTTTAATTGCCAAATTGATTGTAATCTTGTATTAGTCATCATGATGGAGTTTTCAATCCGATGAATATAAAAACTAGGTGTAAACAACAATATATATATATATATATATATATATATATATATATATATATATATATATATATATATATGCTAGTTTTACCTATGGATACCTTCGACCTTTTCCTATAAAAAACTTCGATACCTTGAGCGTTCTTATGTTCACTCTGATACCTAAACTTTTCTTAATCACTTTGCCATATTAACGTAGAAGGGTAAAAAGTCGACCACTGGCCTACTAGCAACACATGAACAACAATGGAGGAGGTCAGTATGAGATGTATGGTTGCTCGACTTAGACTTAAGGTGGGATGGTGGAAGTGAGGGAATGGAAGAGAGAAGGAAAAGACTTTGGAGGATATGCTGGTGCCATGGTTACCTGAATTCGCTATATAGACAACGTCCTGCCATCCGGGAACACATGTTCCCGGACGTGAGACGTCACAAAAATGTAACGTAGAAATCCACGTTCCAGCAAAAGAACACATGTACTTGGGTTTTCAACCAAGCTTTTAAAGGAAAGATGTAGTTCATCAAAATTTAGTATCTAAGACTTGCTGCCTCTTTTTCAGAAGATATTATTGCTAAGATTGTTTGGAACTTGCGAATTCTTTTTAGTTTGGAATATTGATGATGCTATATTATAGTACTTGATTAATTTTGAATCTTAAATATACATTATATATTATATTACATAGTTGTTCCTTGAAAAGCGTCCCATATTTTGGATAAACAAATTGCACTTAAAATAAGCCTTCCTAAGAAGGCTACTCCCGACGTACTGCGTACATGGACACCACGTGTACTGTTTTCTTGTTTTCATTTTCCTCTCCAATCACTTCCACGTTCGGGTAACCATGGTTGGTCCTGTTGGAGTAGATAAAAGGAGAAGGAGGTTGAGATGCGAAAGATGAGGTGGAAATGATTGGAAATAATTTTAGAGGTAATGATGTTGGGAAAAGGTGGGGGATGAAGGAGAAGATGGTGGAGGAGCTAGGGATGGATGAGGTGAAGAGATTGGAGGAAATGGGTTTTGTGAATAGAGGTGTGAGGAGAGAATGGAAGCAGTGGAGATGTAGGGACAAATGGTGGTGGATGAAGAAGGAGCTTTTATCATTAGGGCCAATGGTTGTAAATAGTCATTTGGAAAGAGCGGCACGTGACTGTTGTAAATAGTCATTTGGAAAGAGCGGCACGTGACTGTTAAGTTAACCGTGGACTACCGAAGGCTACCAAACTGCAATACTTCATGGTAGCCATGCCACCAAAATAATTCATGGTATGGTAGTGATTAGTGAAAAAAAAAAGTTGAAGGGATTTATATGTTATTAACTTATTGGCCATGTATGTGGAGGTATTACGAGGAAGGAAAATTGTACACAAGGGGAAAATTATATCTTAGTTAAAATTCAAGTTCTGACTTGTATATAGCTGAATCCCCCTATGGCAAACTGATTGATTGACCGAGCAACAGGAACTAGTCGACCGTGTGACTGATATGGTGAGCAACAAGAACTAATAGACCAGTCGAGCACATTTGATTCATCCAAATTGACCAGTTTTCTGTTACTCCTAACAGTCCTCAAACTGTGTAGATATCATGGATAGCGAGATTGTTTATATATTCCAATCAACGACTTAGCAAACACATCCTCCTACTAATCCTAGAGGAACTCGTGAATTGAGCCATCAGGTAACTTGTTTCAAAGATAGTATCAGTAGCTTGATATCCGCTCATGAGAAATTGGATATGTGACAATGTTGTTTTCAACTTGATTGCTACAAATAGTTAAAATCAGAGACATGGGTCTAAACTGAATTGACTTCGTTAGTGGTTTTTCTAAGTCATGTTCTGTTAAGATCCGACTTTTATATAAAATCCCAACTAGTAGTTAGGTTTTGGTATTGGATATGGTGGATTGGATTAGACAAAGGTTCAACCAGGTATATTGTGTTTCTACAATAACTAAATTTACATACCATCAAATAGATTTGTATATAGATGTTTGAAAGATCTCACAGTGAACGGTGTACGCTACTCGGTTTACATCGGGACAGGTTGATTTTTTTCCCCCCACCAATCCGGTTTGCGGTATGCTTTAAAAACTAGTAACTGTGCTAGACCAAAAACATGGAAAATAAACCATAAAATATACTATAATGCAAAAAGACTCAAAACCTTACACATAAAATGATATAAGCACCTATGTTACTCGGATTCTCCACTTTAAGGAGAAGTACCCATGTCGACCCAATAGGACATGGGTATGGGTATGGAATCCGTATCCGATCCTTCATGGTGACAATCGGGATATCGGTAGTGAAGTAGATAGTTTATTTTAATGTGGTAGTGACGTAGATAGTTTATTTTAATACGATAAACTGGTAATAAAGCAGTAGGGGAGCCATACTTCATGGTAGCCATGCCACCAAAATAATTCATGGTATGGTAGTGATTAGTGAAAAAAAAAAGTTGAAGGGATTTATATGTTATTAACTTATTGGCCATGTATGTGGAGGTATTACGAGGAAGGAAAATTGTACACAAGGGGAAAATTATATCTTAGTTAAAATTCAAGTTCTGACTTGTATATAGCTGAATCCCCCTATGGCAAACTGATTGATTGACCGAGCAACAGGAACTAGTCGACCGTGTGACTGATATGGTGAGCAACAAGAACTAATAGACCAGTCGAGCACATTTGATTCATCCAAATTGACCAGTTTTCTGTTACTCCTAACAGTCCTCAAACTGTGTAGATATCATGGATAGCGAGATTGTTTATATATTCCAATCAACGACTTAGCAAACACATCCTCCTACTAATCCTAGAGGAACTCGTGAATTGAGCCATCAGGTAACTTGTTTCAAAGATAGTATCAGTAGCTTGATATCCGCTCATGAGAAATTGGATATGTGACAATGTTGTTTTCAACTTGATTGCTACAAATAGTTAAAATCAGAGACATGGATCTAAACTGAATTGACTTCATTAGTGGTTTTTCTAAGTCATGTTCTGTTAAGATCCGACTTTTATATAAAATCCCAACTACTAGTTAGGTTTTGGTATTGGATATGGTGGATTGGATTAGACAAAGGTTCAACCAGGTATATTGTGTTTCTACAATAACTAAATTTACATACCATCAAATAGATTTGTATATAGATGTTTGAAAGATCTCATAGTGAACGGTGTACGCTACTCGGTTTACATCGGGACAGGTTGAATTCCCCCCCCCCCCCCCCCCCCCCCCCCCCCCCCAACCAATCCGGTTTGCGGTATGCTTTAAAAACTAGTAACTGTGCTAGACCAAAAAGATGGAAAATAAACCATAAAATATACTATAATGCAAAAAGACTCAAAACCTTACACATAAAATGATATAAGCACCTATGTTACTCGGATTCTCCACTTTAAGGAGAAGTACCCATGTCGACCCAATAGGACATGGGTATGGAATCCGTATCCGATCCTTCATGGTGACAATCGGGATATTGGTAGTGAAGTAGATAGTTTATTTTAATGTGGTAGTGACGTAGATAGTTTATTTTAATACGATAAACTGGTAGTAAAGCAGTAGGGGAGCCGAAGGGACGGTCCTTTGGAGACTTATTCAACTAGTTAAGTAAAATTTACTAGTAATTTATAATTACAGCCTATGTTGTACTGGACGTGTTATGCTCCGACACGTTAAATCGTTCGTCCTCGCGTCGATTCAGCTGAATCAATCGTCCTCGCTGGGGCGTGATGCCGTACGAGTCTGGATTTGCACTCGTACAAGGTTAGATAATTTAAATCTTTAAAATGGTTATCTCAATTTAATATTCGCAGCGGAAGAAAACAAAGTCACATTGAAGTTACACACAGTATATGAAACAATTCTTTTTATTCAATCAACAGCGGAATTACAAAGGCTTTCAATAGCCCAAATGAATCTGCCAGATTGACTTACAATACTCATGATCTCTCTATCCCACAAGGATTTCACCGTTCCATACATTATGTTTTCTATATCTCGGCTGCATTATCCTGTTCCAAGTTCGAGCGTCAATGCAGTCGCACGTCTCAAAACGCTATGACATTCCATGCCTCAGCAACGTCAAAGCGAAACTCCACCATGAGCAAACCACTACCTGCATCTTGTAAGCGATCTAGTGGGGCATCAGTACGAATCCTCTCGCGTACTGATAAGACCCACTCTACTAAACCGACATTAAGTAAATTTACAAATTATGCAGCTTAACTTGTGATCTTTCTATATTTGCTTTACGATTGATTTCATAGCATATTCCAAAGCAGTAAAAGCATGTATTTCATGGCAAACATGTTATCATTGATTCGCGTGAGCAAGCATGCAACATATATCACTCTCGTGTTGTTTCGTGGCAACTTCTTATCAACATCGACGTACTCACCCTTGCATTGATGCAAGGTGAATACGTTTACCATCTTTTCATATTATGTTATAAGTGATATTTGTGGAGGATCTGTATACCTGCATCATTCAACCCACCGACCCCTATCTATATGAAGGTCACTGGCTTCTCTGCGCAAGAATGGACTATATTCATGGTATGATGGCGATTACTAAATTATAGATTGCTAACCCCATTTCTGAAGGTCCCTGAACATTATCAGTATTTGTGGCGCTCCATTTTCAATAGTAGGTACCAAGCCTCCTGAATGAAATGTCCCATATAATACCTATCTTAATTCCCTTCTAGACCGAAAGGTCCCGGCGCCCCGGCGTACCTCGCTCGAGGGATAACAAAACCCATGCACGGGTTATCCATGCCCATTTGACCATGCAATACGTGTCTAGCTCATCCAACCAAACATAGTCCGAGTCCGAAACTCAGTCTTCTTATCATTTCACTTTTTACCATTCTTCCATCTCTGTTTTTCCATACTTCGTTTTAATGTTTCGTGGCACCATGTTCCAACTCAATGTTCATCAAATAAACGACCCGAAGGCCCTGAACATTTCGAGGCACCATGCCACATTCGTGCCACAACTGTCCTATTCGCAACGAAGCCATATTTTATATGTCTCGTGCACATACACACGCTTTGATACAGTTATTCTCTATTCTTCGACTCATGCATTCGATGCACGCCTCGATGCCGTATTTTCATGTTCTATGTTTTAGTGTTTAATGTTCTCTTACTCGTGCATTTGATACATGCCTCGACACGATCTTTCAATGTGCTAGACTTATGTTCATTCCCTCCGACTCGTGTACTGAGGCACGCCTTGATAGAGTATTCAATGTTCTATGACTAGTGCACTAATGCACTCGCCTTAATATAGTCTTTCAATGTTCTAGCCCTCTAACTTGTGCGCGGAGGCACGAATGACTCGTGCCCTGAGACACTCGTCGATACAGTTATCCCATGTTCTTATGGCTTGCGCACTGAGGCACTCGTCGTTACGATATTTCGATGTTCAATTGTGACTCGTACATTTGATGTACGTTTTCAATTCAATTGTTCTATCTTAGTGTTCGACACGCACTACGATTTCTCTCAATCGATCCACGTCCTTGGACTCGATAGGTTAACTTAGCATACAAAAGTATATTTAATTAGGCATGACAGAGTAGGAAAGAAGGGTCAAAGTCCTACCTTAGCCGATTCGTCCATTCATTTCGTCGAGTCATTGCGGATCGATTCCATAATTTTGTTGCACGACCAACTCTTCTGACAGCCATTCGAGCACTTCGTGCTCCGTTGAACTACCCGACTGATTCGGCCTACAGTGTCCATACCTCAGTTCGTTGCGAGGCGATGCTTAACAAGACAAAAGATCGACCTCTTATAATTCAGCGTAAATGTTTAGCCTGTACATGAAACCAACTAAAATCAATACTTGTTCGAATCAGACTTATCATCTTTTCGTGCCAACTTAGCACTTGCATCGATTCGCATCGATACTTTTTCGGGTCAACTTACTTCTTCGAGTCAACAATTTATCGTAATGCACCGTGCGGTGCGGGACATTACAGGGCACTCGGCGAGGCGAGACGACATTCCATCTGCCTCGCTTAGGTGCTGCCTAGGTGTCCGTCCAGGATCTAGCTGCTCTTTTGGAAAAATTCTGCAAATATGTATACAATAAATATGTATTATAACTAATAAGCAATAAACATTAAGCAAGTCGGAGTTTAACTAATATATATTGTATACAATAAATGTAGTTTAACTAATAAACATTAAGTATTAAGCTAGGCGTCTAGGTGTTTTTTTCCTTTGGTCGACCCAAGGTGGACGCCTAGGTGCGCCTAGGCGAGCATTGCCTCACACGTGAATTTTTTTTCCAGGTCTAGGCGAGCCCTCTCCAACTTGCACGCCTAGGCCGCCTAGGCGTCGCCTGTGACAACATAGATTACAACCTACATATTGTCTTTTTATGAAACCTTAGTCATATCCGTTCCCGTATCCAAAATTTGGATTCTTTTTAGTCGAGTCCGTGTGTCCTTCAATGATTAGTTTGAAGGACCCGACTTTTGGATATGTACCCGTATCCAACGCCCATACCCGACATTCGTACCCGAGTCCAGGTAACATAGATAAGCACCATGAAACACCATAACTACATTTTGTTCTTTGCACGAGCGAGGAGCAACATGCAGAATAGACTGATGGCTCATGAGCATAGTTATGGATCTTGGCCGACATGTCAGATATGTCGGTCTGTATGTTAGTTCCATTGGTAAACGAATTTGTAAAGTATATATTTTTACTGTATATTATTTGATATATCGGTCCCTACCCGATCTATCGACCGAGACAACTTCTCAACTGTCAGCCAATATTTTAAAATAGGGTTTTTGTTGAGTTTTTTTTTTATAAAGGTTTTAAGTGTGAAATTAGTTACTCTAAAGTAAACAACTTAAATTACTTGTATATTTAACCGTTAAATTCGCTTGGCTCTTAAATTATGTAGACTCCTCAATAATATCTTTTAAACGTGCACTCTTTGACTATTAAATTACTTGATGTGACATTTTTATTGTCAGTAGCTTTTTGTTTTTGTACTTATAGTCATGTTAATTGTTACTTTTAGGACATTTACACTTGAGTCTTGAGCTAGGGCACACACACGTCCTGGCTACCTGTACTCCAAATGTTCTAAAAAGAATTTCTGAAAATTTAATGTCCTAGACATGTCCTGATAGCCGACATCTTACATTTCAAAAGCCAGTCCGACATCTGCAACCTTGCTCATTAGTCATGACCCATGGCCATGGATAAACAACTTCCATAGTAACTATGAACTAAGTTCATAAAAAATTAGCTACAGAGCCCCCAAATTGACAAGAAATCTCAAGCCTTATTTCCAACTTTACAGTGAGGTTTCAGCATTAGATCCATATCACCAAGTTTAGCTATCCATACCAAGTACCTTAAAAATCCGGTTCACAAAATGTACCAGAAGTGGAGCACTCGGACCGGTATGAATAGGGGTTAGGGTGTACCCGTTACAGTTCTCACTTGTGTTTATGCAAAGGCCTTGTAGTTGAGGAATAGGAGAGAGAAGATGCGATTGCAAGTTGCAATATGTTAGAGAATGACGTTCTTGATAATTCTCGTTGGAAAACTTTGATATATTTCAGACCGGTACAACTTTAAAGACTGAAAAACATGATGCTGGACGAGAATGGTTGTCGTGTACGGGGAAATAACCCAAAATTACTAATTAAAATTTATTGCCTATGTTTCTTCACTGATAAATCTCCATCCAGTGTTCTTGCTTTAAGAGAGTTAACATTTTCCAACATGTCAAAATATGACCCCCGTGAACGTTTCCTTTGTATATAGATCAAATGCGTAGGAGTCATTTGAACTAGAGTTAATTTGGAATCTTCATGCAATGTATATTGTGGTCTTCTTCTATTAGCCTCTTGTTTAGTTTATAAGCTTATGTTGAAATCTTTAATGGTCTTTCAAATTTAATTCAACTTGGACATCATTGATTTATGTATTCATGGTATGATACGGTTTGTGTGTCGCTAGATTATTGTCTTTTTCCTTGCACCAATTATTGAGTGGTGATAGTTGGGCAAAAGCTGTAGGCAACCCTAGAGAGGGGTGAATAGGATTTTATAACTAATAAGCACAATAAATGGGAAGATGAGTAATTAAAAGCAAAATGAAAAGAATCAAACACTTGATGTATCCTGTTATCCTTTGCGAGGCACTCCAGTTCCTAAGTTCTGTCCGACTTTAATCCACTATATATAAATGATTACTGCAAGATTTGGCTCGAAGATCTTGCCAACTTCTATACAAGCTTTGATTCGAAGACTTTGATGACTTTAAACACGAACTTTGATGCGAAGGTTCATGGACTTCAACCTCTTTTAGGACCTTCTTGTAACATGTGAAGATCTCAATTTACAACTTGAATAAAATCTAGCACAAGGAGTAATCACAATTGAAAGTTTTTGTAGTTGTGGAGGTTTTGTATAGGTCAAGGTAGTCAAAGGCGCAAGGCGCACTCGAGGCGTAAATGGTCCATATCATCCAAGGCGCAAGGCGCACTTAAGGTGCGCGTTCGAATGAAGTGAGGCACAAAATTAAAAATAATAAATAAATATATAAATAAATAAATTAGTAACATAAGAAATAAAACCAAATAACATATTAAAACCAAAAAAATACGTTAACATAACCAAGTCAACTAGCATAGCAACAATAACACTCAACAAAACTAACAAGAATTTGTATTTTTCCTACTACACTATTAGTAAATTTTAGTTTTTCAAGTTCAACTGTACCCAACTTTGACAACCGTGGAAGGGCTACCTCCCTACCACTTGTATGAGGTAAGGGCTATCTCCTTGTCTCAATTTTTTGGTAAAAAATAAAGCATACATAAGGCGTGCCTTTTCGTTGTTGCGCCTTGCTGAAAGGCGCACCTTGGGTGCGCCCAGAGAAATGCGCCTCGCCTAGGGAAGTACGAGGCGCAGATGCTGTGCCTTGCTCCAAGGCGTGCCTTAGGCGCGCCTGCGGCGTGCCTTAGGTGCACCCGCGGCGTGCCTTTGACTACCATGGTATAGGTAGGTAATCATTGCTCAAGAAGTAGGAATACATAAGGGCATTCAATTGCTTTTATTGCATAACAAGTAGCTGTTCAAAATATCGACGTTACTGTAGCAGCAATATACTGCTGCAACAATATCGATTATATATTACCATTACAACATTTACTGTAGAGAGAAAACACTGGCAACATTATACTGATAATACTGCACTGTACTATTATAACAAATTTTTGTCACAAAGTGTTTCTGGATTAAAATGGGGACAATCGCTGGCAGTACATTGGCACCATATTGCCAGTGTACTGCTGCGGATTAATTTTATCAGCATTTGGTTTTTAGATGAAGGAAAGGTTGCCCGGTTCAAACTTATAACGAAATAAAGAAAATATTACAAATGGACTTAAAGTAGCTCGAGTGTTGTTTTGAAGGTCGTGGCTCTTCATTTTCGCCGGTCTTAATTTTGCTAGAGCTTAGGTTTTACTATCGTGCTTTTTCTTATAGAGTTGTACCTTTGCTGCAGAAACATATTAGTAGGCACAGTTCATATAGTTATATCCTATGTTATCACATGCAACACCTAGGCGACTTAGGAGTGCAGGTTGGAGAGGGCTCCCCTCGACCTGAGAAAATTTTTCATGTGTGAAGCGATGCTGGCCTAGGCGCGCCTAGGCACTCGCCTTGAGTTGACTAGAGGAAAAAAAGGCGCCTAACCACCTAGCTTAATCCATATTGCTTATTAGTTATACTACATATTTATTGTATACAATAAATATTAGCTAAACTCCTCCTTGCTCAGTGCTTATTGGTTATTAGTTATACTACATATTTATTGCATACATATTTGCAGAATTTTTTTGTAAAAGAGCAGCTAGATCCTGGACGGACGCCTAGGCGAGGCGGATGGGTTGTCGTCTCGCCTCGCCTAGCGCCCAGTACAACATGGGTTATATCATGATTGTCATTATCAAAATTAATCTTATATTTGGCCAACAGAACTTCATTAGGCCAGTTTTTAATTTCTTGATGTTCTCCTTAGTATTCGTTCTTTAGATAAAGATCTCTTTGTTCTCCTGTCTACAATAATCAGGTCTACGTATAGAAACCTTCCATTATTTATCCTATTTCTTTAAGTGAATTCATATAATTAAAATAGGACGGTTGAAATGGAACAGGTCTTTGTGATTGTAAGATAGTATTGAGGTTGGAAATTCTTTAAGATGGCTATAAGACTGGCTATGCTTTATGGTTCTCTTATTGTTGGGGAAAACATGTCCAGAAAATGAGAGTAAATGAAATGAGAGTGCTAAGATGCTTGAGCGGCAGTATATTGAAAGATTGGACAAGAAATGAGTGTATTCGTGAGAAGTTCAAGCCCACATGGCGCTAATTGAGGAATTGCCTCAAGTAGTTTGGACATTGTAACATAGACCAATAGATCCACCAGTTAGGATGAGCGAGTCCAAGGAGCTACTAGAACTAGGGTAGGCCTATGCGAACTTTAATAGAGTCTCAAACAAAGGATGTTTTTTGTTGATTTTACAATGAACATGGTACTTAAAGAGCTGAAGGGAAGAAAAGGATTCTGATAGCCGACCCTAGAAATTTCAGATAAAGGCTTTGTTCTTGTTTACTTTCTTTCAGTGAGTATATGAATATCCATAATTGTTCACTAATAACTGGCGAACTGAGTTTTTATACTCCTTTCCCCTTACCTTCTGCATTTATTGACTGTCAGTGTCTCTGAAACCTGCTTCTTTTGATATATATTATTATATAGATTGATTTATTGCATCAAGAGAGTGAAATGCCTATTGAAGAGCTGCATGCAAGGTATAAAAAGGTATATCTCTTCTATATGTATTTCCATTATGATTTTCCTTTCTCCATGACACTTAATTTTTCCATCTTATAGGAAGTCTACAGTGATGATGGTGTTGCTGAATCTGAATCTGCTTCCTCAAGTGCTGATGATCAAGTGGATTGTGCATTACATACGGATGCTTACTATGAAGATCCAATGCTTATCATGGATAATAATACATTTGAAGAAGACATACCTGCCGAATGCAAGAAATTAGATTCTGCAGTGGAAGAGATGCAGAGACATGGAGTGGTGGATGACAAAAGGGACAGTGAGAATATAATTGCCGATGCTGCAGCCGCTGCAAGATCAGCTCAACCAACAGGGAATACTTTCTCAACTACCAAAGTTCGTACCAAGTTCCCCTTCCTGCTTAAGTACCCTCTTCGAGAGTACCAGCATATTGGTTTGGATTGGTTAGTCACTATATATGAGAAGCGGCTTAATGGAATTCTTGCAGATGAAATGGGTTTGGGAAAGACAATTATGACAATTGCTCTTCTAGCTCACCTAGCATGTGAAAAGGGTATCTGGGGACCTCATCTCATTGTTGTACCAACTAGCGTGATGCTTAACTGGGAAACGGAATTTCTTAAATGGTGTCCGGCTTTTAAAATATTGACATACTTTGGAAGTGCAAAAGAACGGAAAAACAAAAGACAGGGTTGGTTAAAACCCAATTCTTTTCATGTATGTATCACTACTTACAGGCTTGTTATACAGGATTCCAAGGTTTTTAAGCGCAAAAAGTGGAAGTATCTTATCCTAGATGAAGCTCATCTGATAAAGAATTGGAAATCACAAAGGTGGCAAACACTGTTAAATTTTAATACGAAACGACGGATTTTATTGACGGGAACACCTCTGCAGAATGATCTCATGGAACTTTGGTCTTTGATGCATTTTTTAATGCCTCACATTTTTCAGTCTCATCAGGAATTCAAAGGCTGGTTCAGCAATCCAATTTCAGGAATGGTCGAGGGTCAGGAGAAGGTTAACAAAGAAGTTGTAGATCGATTGCATAATGTGCTTCGCCCTTTTATTCTCCGACGTTTAAAAAGAGACGTGGAAAAACAACTTCCAAAGAAGTATGAGCATATAATATACTGCAGGCTTTCAAAAAGACAACGGAATTTGTATGAAGATTTTATTGCCAGCTCGGAAACACAAGCAACTTTGGCAAGCTCAAATTTCTTTGGCATGATCAGTGTTATTATGCAACTTCGCAAGGTTTGTAACCATCCCGATCTTTTTCAGGGACGTCCAATAGTAAGTTCTTTCGACATGGCCAGTATCGACTTGCAATTGAGCTCCTTTGTTTGTACCATCCTATCTTGTGATCCATTTTCCCCGGTTGATCTGTTAGGCTTGAATTTTGTATTTACCCACTTGGATTCCAAAATGACTTCATGGGAGTTTGATGAAGTAGCATTGAATGCTTGTTCCTCGAACTCAATTGAGGACAAAATATTGATGGACTCAGATAGACTGCCATTCTGCAATAGTACTTCTGATCGGAGGAGAGTTCATGGAACAAATATATTTGAAGAGATTCAGAGGGCCATTTGTGAGGAAAGAATGAGGCAGTTAAAACAAAGGGCGGCCTCCGTTGCATGGTGGAATTCTTTAAGGTGCCAGAAGAAGCCTGTCTATGGAACTAACCTCCGGGAGCTTGTTACAATTAAGGATCCTGTTTCTGATATCTATGAGCAGAAGAATAATTCTTCCTGCTACATGGACTTATCATCTAGATTGGCAGATATAATTCTCTCACCAGTGGAACGCTTGCAGGAGTTGCTTGACCTTGTTGAAAGCTTCATGTTTGCAATTCCTGCGTCTCGAGCTTCTCCTCCTGTTTGCTGGTGCAGTAAAAGAGGATCTCCTGTTCTCTTGCAATCAGCACATGTAGAAAAATGTACAGAGGTCTTCTCTCCTCTCCTGTCACCTATTAGACATGCCATTGTTCGGCGACAAGTCTATTTTCCTGATAGACGACTGATACAATTTGATTGTGGCAAGTTACAAGAGCTTTCTGTCCTGCTAAGGCGCCTAAAATCAGATGGGCACAGGGTTTTGATTTTTACTCAGATGACTAAGATGCTTGATGTCTTGGAGGCTTTTATTAACTTATATAGTTACACGTATATGCGTTTAGATGGATCAACACCACCAGAAGAGAGGCAGACACTCATGCAAAGATTTAATACGAATCCAAAGTTTTTTATTTTTATTTTATCAACTCGTAGTGGTGGTGTTGGAATTAATTTAGTGGGAGCAGATACTGTCATTTTTTATGACAGTGACTGGAATCCTGCAATGGATCAACAAGCTCAAGATAGATGTCACAGAATAGGGCAAACACGGGAAGTGCACATTTATCGGCTTATTAGTGAGAGGACAATTGAAGAAAACATCTTAAAGAAGGCAAATCAGAAGCGTCTGCTTGATGATTTGGTCATACAAAGTGGCAGTTACAACACAGATTTCTTTAAAAAACTTGATCCAATCGAACTCTTCTCCAGTCATGGAGCAGTTCCTGTTGACAATCTACATGAAAGGAGATCCAATGCTTTTGTATATTCCAATAACAGAATGGCAGTATTGTCAAATGCTGATGTTGAAGCAGCTATTAAGCAAGCAGAAGATGAAGCAGATTATATGGCTCTTAAAAGGGTAGAACAAGAAGAGGCTGTAGATAATCAGGAATTTACTGAGGAGTTCCCTGCCAAGTTGGATGATGATGAATATGTTAACGAGGATGAAATGAAGTCTGATGAAAAGATCACCGAGGAACAGAACTGCTTGAAGTCCACAGTGAACAATGATAATGATGTTACCTGTTCTGGGAATAATATTAATGAAGAAAAGGCTTTGGTTGAGGGAGATGAAGATATAGACATGTTGGCTGATGTTAAGCAGATGGCTGCAGCTGCAGCAGCTGCTGGACAAGCTAGTTCATCGTTTGAAAACCAGCTTAGACCGATTGATAGATATGCAATGCGCTTTTTGGATCTCTGGGATCCCATAATTGATAAATCTGTAGTAGAACATCAGGTCAATGTGGTGGAAGAGGAATGGGAGCTTGAGCGCATTGAAAAGTTCAAGGAAGACCTTGAAGCAGAGATTGATGAAGATCAGGAACCTTTCTTGTATGAAAGTAAGTTATCTTCTAGAAATTTTTTTCTTGGGAACAATGTGTGTGTGTGTGTGTGTGTGTGTATTTCAGTTTTACATCTTAACAAAAGGAGCACAAGCACACTATTTCACCCTGAAATCGGCTGTAGCAATTATATACTGCATTTTTGTACTGCTGTCCGTATGTAACCAGCTTTCTTTTTCACCAAAACACTTCCGTCCTAGTTTATCTCTTAGTCTACCTCGATTGAGTGTGTTACCTCAATTCTCACCTTGATCCTGAAGCCTCAACCTTTTTTTGTTTGAAATTTCATTGTCAATGCCAAGCGATAACCTAGCTTTCTTCGTCGACCATTATGTTGCATGTCTGTATATTTTGAACTTATGCATGGTTCTCATATAACAGGATGGGATTCTGATTTTGCAACCAAAGCATACCGACAGCATGTTGAAGCTTTAGCTCAGCTTCAGGTTTGTCAGCAATTTTGCATTTGTGTAGCTATATTTTGAACTGAGTTTATATTTACTCAAATGATGTTTAAATTGTGTGCAGTTGGAGGAGGAACACGAATGTGAGGCCCTGGACGCAGGCAATGCTAACAGCAGTTATGAAGCTATAAGGTAAATTTTAGGTTCAACAGTTTGTAAAACATTGGTATTCTTGTGGTGATTATCACCTATTGTTTTATCATAGCGAGAAGTTATCTTCATTCGTATGCAATTTAGTCACTGAGTCAAGTCTTCAACACCATCACAGAATTGGTATAGTTTACATGAATGCTTTTAACTGAAAGTTCTGATTTCAACTCATTTATCTTTATTATAGATGACTTTTAGGTTCTCCATCTGGTTCATTGAAAGCAGCCTATCATTCCTTTGTATTGCTGAAGTTTGCTGTAGTGACATGTTTACCATTGACAGGAACGAGGCGACTATTGATCGAAAGCCTAAACGGAAAAGGAAGCAGAAAAAGACAAAGTTCAAGTCTTTGAAGAAAGGACCTCTTGCATCTGACTTGGTTGTATTTGATGACGAGTCACCAATAGACCCAATTTCTGGTGATGAGAAGGTTCTTTCTCCGGGCATCGATTGCATCGAGTCCCCATTACATTCACCTCGTAAGAAAAAGCGAAAGAAGGTTATGATGGAACCAGAAGAAATGATCTCAAAGAAAAGTTCAAAGAAACAAAAGAAAGCTCCAGACTGCAAGGCTACAGGCGATTCTAACTCTGCACTCAAGCAATTGGTGGAAGCCAGGGACCCAAAATCTGGAGAGGGAGTGAATGATCTTGATTGTAGACCAGCAAGTAGAAGCAAGACAATAGGCAAGATATCCATAACAGTCATGCCAATAAAACGAGTAATGGTGGTCAAGCCAGAATGTTTAAAAAAGAAAAGAAATGTGTGGTCTAGAGATTGCTTTCCGGCCCCTGATTCTTGGTCACCTCATGAGGATGCCGTGTTGTGTGCAATTCTACATGAGTATGGCACACATTGGAGTCTGGTGAGTGACATACTGTATGGTATGCCAGGTGGTGGTTTTTACAAAGGGTGGTTTCACCACCCCGTACGTTGTTGTGAGAGGTTTCGCGAACTGTTTGTTAAGTATGTTCACTCCACTACGGACATTTCCAGCACTGAGAAGATCACAATGTTCGGATCTGGAAAGGCTCTCTTCAAAGTAACCGAGGTAATTGACAACCCTTGTCTAGTTGAATATTAGTAAGTATAACCTTAGATTAACAAGTTGGTACTGCATGTTAACTCATTGAGTAGTACAACAACAAGAAAGCCTTTATCCGAAATTTTGGGTTCGTCTGTTTGAATCCATTTCTTCCATTTACCTCTGTTAAGGGCCATGTCCTTTGTCACTAACAAAAACCATGTACTTCTTTACAACTTCAATCCATGTTAATTTAGGCATACCCTTACTCTTAGTGGCTCCTTTAACTAACTACTATATTATTGCTCCTCCTTACCGGTGCTTCTATTGTTTTGCGTTGCACATGTCCAAACAATCTTAAGATGATTTTCTCTCATCTTGTCCTCAATTGAGCCACGTACAACTTCCCACGAATATACTCATTTCTTATCTTTTAATGTATTGGAACGCACCCATTTTTTATTCTCATTGCTGCTATGCTAACTTTCTGGCATGTTGTTTCTTAAGTCTCCAACAATCTGATTCGTTTGAGTCAAATATGAAGATTTTGTGTCATATTGAGTAACTACCCTTTCTGGGCTATACAAATGTACGTACGATGTTTCCCTTTTAACCTTTCAAGTATTAACGTACAAGACAAGCCCAATTTATGTGACACGATATGCAGTATGTTTCTAGTATTTTCTTCTAAAAAGTTGTGTTCAATATGTTTCTAGTATTTTCTTCTAAAAAGCTACATTTAATGAACAATTAGTTACATTGCGATATAAGAATCTTATAATCATGGAAAGTTCACTTGTGAAGGTGGGTAGATGACACACTTATGTATTGCAAGTGAATTTTTCAGTTCAGAGTTCTGTTTACACGAGCAAACAGTGTGTGTGTATGTGTTCTCATTTAATTGCTTGTTCTCTTTTGCCTTTTGCAATATCAATTAGAGCACCTTGGTTTCAGGAGCCAACATCAATGGAGATAATGAATCAATAATGCTGTATGGAGATTGCTTACTGGAAACTCTTGATGGTTAGAATGGTTGTATTTTACATATATGGGATTTTTTAAGCTTTTACAATATATAGGTAGATACTGTTGACTTGTTGGTTGGAAAGACATTCTGAGGGCTAGATGAAAGCACAGAGTTTGGTGTGCACGAGACCTAGCGTTGTCTCATGTTTGGTCTTACCCATGGCGAAATGTGGATTGTGGAGTCATATCATTATCAGATTGTATTGCTTAGCAGCAGTTTCGTGGTGGGGTGGGGTGGGTGCAGGTTGGGGGGGGGGGGGGGGGTGTTCAGGTCCCAGTTGAAGGTAGGGAGTGGTTGACATCTAGATTCCAGAAATGAGTTTTATTTGGGAAGAGATGAAGTAACTAACCCTCAACTAAAACTTCATAATTCATATATATGGAGCTGGAAACATAAGCTTGACTAAAGCAAGAATTAAAACCCATATCCTATCCTATGTACCAAACAGTGTTACAGTGTAAGAATATTCTTGTTTGGCCTGTTTCTCCCATTTTTAACTTCCTGTTATGTGATCTTGTTTTGGCGTTTTCCCGAAAAATTTGTTATCGTCCTTATACAGCAACTCAGATTGCTAATATTAGGATACACTGCAGTGGAAACGAATTCTGGATGAGTAGAAGGAACATCATGCTGTTCAGTTTCTTACACAACCTACTGTTGGAATCATACAAGATAAATTATGATAAATAGTAGATTTGGTAGTCTAATGTTGTTGCGGACCAAATATTTTTCTGTTAGGTTTTTCTTAAAGTTGTTAATCACCATAATAAATCTTGTATTATTCAATGGTAAAATAGACTCTCTCTCTCTCTCTCTCTATATATATATATATATATATATATATATATATATATATATATAAAATAAAAAATATATATATATATATATATAAGAGGCTTTAATAAGGGGCTTTGGTTAAGCAAGATAAATATTATCTATTGTTTGGTTTTAAGTTGACCTGAACAGCGAAGATCTATTTTTGAGAAAGGGGTCTTTCAAACCCCCCCTTATCATTTGTCAGATTAAAAGTGGCAACAAGAAGCGACGAGCTGCTGAACGCGTCGGGAAAGCCCGGTAGGTGCGAGTTCTTTTTTCCTTTTGTATATATTCCTCAAGTTATCGAAGAATCGGCTCATCCCTGACAAAATTTTCACAGGAATCCGTTGGGCACATTTGGATTTGAATCCCACAAAAATCGAATCTTGTCATACACGAATTTGAATCTGAAACGGATTCAGCACCCTCCTAGCAGTGTTCGTGCTTTCAAGCTGGAGAGCAATCAAAGGATCTTAGGCTAGAAAGCATGGATAATCCAAAATTGTGCAGTATCCTATCACGTCCATGACAAGGTTTACAATGTCTAATTTGTTTAGAATCCTTATTGGTATCGGTTTCGATTTGAGTTTTGGTTCGCCAAGCTAGGACAAACAAAGCCGTTCGGCCCGACCGGATCCTCTAAGCATGCTTTCAACCCCTACCGAGTCTTTGGAGTCTTTGGAGGACTGAGAGTTGCTTGCATGTGTAGCTCAGCCTCTACTGAGCTTTCCAGTAGGGCATCAATTTATTAAAAAGTAAGAAATAAAATAAAATATTTATAAAACCTGAAAAAATTGATACATTAGTTTCAAATGGAATATTATTTAATATTGTTTAATCCTTTATAGCATTAGATATTGTTATTTATTTTACTTGCTTTTAGACAAAGCAATCTCACAACAAATAGTTTTTAGATGGAATTTATGCACATCAAGTGCATGATGAGAATATGCAGTCTTAAAGTCACTACTTCTACCCTAGTTACTAGTGCTGCTGGTCGTGGTGGTGGATGTGGTGGTAGAGATGATGGCCGTAGTTTTGGTCGAAGAGGTGGTCATGGTGGTAGAGACATTGGTGGTGGTGGTGGTCGTGGCTAACATCGGAAGTGTAACTACTGTGGAATATTCGGTCATATTGAAGACTACTGTTGGGACAAGTGGGGTAAACCATAAGTTTCAATATCAGTGAGAGTCAGTATCAGATCGGACATTTCAAAGTCAATATGAACGTATCAGTCGACTGCGAACCTTGGTCAATGTAGGCTAGGAAGCATGGATTCTCCATAATTGGTGCAGTATCTTGTTGTGTTTGTCTCGGATATGTATCAGACACTACATTCCAAATTAGGATACACCAAAACACTGCCGTCATTGCCGTTCCCATATCGTGCCATATTTTCTTCGTAGCCCTGTAACATACATCTTAGAATAGGTATACAAGGATACTCCAGAACCAGGTAATACTAGAGGAGGATGAGATAAGTGCTTAATAGTTCGTTCTTCATATACATTTTATGAGAAGGACGGATTTAAGCACCTTTGTAGAAGGCTCTATTCATATTTGTTTGCGGATGTGATGAATGTGATGCAGGAAAAATGGTTATATGAAACTACATTATAGCATTGATGAAGCGCTTACCTCCTGAAGGTGGTGGTGGTGTGAGGATTGGGTACTTGCTGATGATACATGGGACTGATGATGATGTAGTTAGAACAAAAATAATTATTAACTAGTTTTTTCTGTGTGGTAGCTTATTGCCAGGTTGAGGTGTTATTGGGAAGTAATGTTCAAAGACATGTTATTGGGAAGTGGGATGCTTAGGAGAGAAACGGATACTATTCAATCCAATGGCAATTAGAACTAGTTATCTTCTCCTTTCTAGAAGTCATCACATTTTTTTTGTTGGTAATTTTATTCAAAATAGCACCTGACATGTGTTTGACCCTTAAACGATGGTGACATGCATTAAAAAAAGTTTTATCTCGTATTGGTAAAATATGTTCGATGTATCGAATGCTTTGATACACGTTATTGTGGACGATATTTGTAAAAACATGTTTTGTTGGGTTAACATGTTTTGATAAAAATCCTACCAATTAACCCAATATTACAAACTGTACATGTATCCTAAAGCTAACCCTGCCACCTTATTGATGGCCTAACCTCGGTTTCTTGCTCGCCAATGGATTCCAAAGACTTTGCTGTTGGCGACCGTAAAAAGCACAATTTTAATGTAGCTTTTGGTTGTTTTCTTTAACTTTTATCTCCCTTTTCTCCCCCCTCTATTCCTTTTTAGTAGTGGAGGATAAATTGATATACTTTTCTCTTATTTATTTCTAATAGGAGGGATGAGATTGTGGGCGAGATGAGAGAGGGGGAAGGAATGGTCGTGGCGTCTATATAGGGACGCATGGTGTGTGTGTGGAGAGGAGGGGGGTGGCGGCGCCAACGATTGAGAGATCAGGTCAAAGAGAAAAAGGACTACGATGAAAATAGGCTTTAAATAAATACATCGAAGGACTATTTAGGTTTTGACAGACGAAGTTGGAGGGGAAACTTATAACTCACATTTCTGTCTCTTATAATTTGGTGGGGCTCTAAGCAAGCAAATAACATGAGCCAACGGATTTATTCGAAATATTATATATTGAAGGAACTTATATAGAATGATCCTTTTTTATATTACCTTTGTATATAAGGTTGGTAAAATCTTTTCTATATCGATGTTTTTTAGAAGGGTGACATAAGCTATTTGAGATAATACATTTGGACTATATTTATGAAAATAAATGTAAGAGCATATTTAGTGTGTGCACATATGACATAACGTCAATATCTTATTATTATACAAGATCCACTAATCAATATGCCAAACCTCAAATCCGATATCGACCCAAATATTTGATTTTTAGAGCATTCATTTGTATTCTCACCTTCTGGTATCTCCACCTATTTTTGTGTGTATGATATGGTTGGACCTAGGGGTAAACATTATTCAATTTTGGATCGAGAACCGAACCGAATCTCTTATTCGATTTGAAAAAAATTTGGTTCGGTTCCGGTTTCGATAATACTAAAATTTCTTATTCGGTTTTGGGTTTCGGTTTCAATTTCGGTCCAAAATCGAATAAGACTTATGCAATTATTAGATACCCTCAATTTTATGCATATTTTATAATTAAAAATGTGTATATTTTGAAAGCAATAATTCTGTGTATGTGTAACTGTGTTTAAAGTTTTAACTTTGGTAATTTAACAACTAGTCCCACTTTGGGCCTAAATTTGAAATACAACAAACATATGTATAAAAATTGCAAAATTTTAATATAATATAACCACAATTTCAACTTTGGGTCCGACTCATTAAACAATAAAAATAGTCCAACCAAACAAGCTGAATCAATTGGTGGTTTGGTTTCGATTATGGCTAATTTTGGTTCATTTTGGTTTTGGATTTTTTGAATTTCGGTTTATTCGGTTTTGACTATTTCGGTTCGGTGGAAACTGAATAAACCGAACACTCACCCTTAGGCCCCGTTTGGCTCGCGAAATCATGGCGTTGTGAAAGAAAAGTCATTCCTTTCATGTGTTTGGATGCCAAAGGAAACGTGGAGGAAAGGAAAATGATTCCCAAAGGAAAGAAAAATATGGGGGGAAAGTAGTTCCCTCTATCCACCCAAGGATTCATTTTTTCACCCTAAGGATTCACTTTTCCTCCCAATTTCCTTGGCCTTTCCAAACACCGGAAAAGAAAATTGACAAGAATTACAATTTTCCAAAGGAAAGAACAAAAAATTGATTTCCTTTCCGCGAACCAAACAAGGCCTTAGTTGGGCCCTTGTCCTTTCAGAAGAAACACAACTTTTACCGATCTTCTTTCTTGGAAGCTGTACATTGTACTCTACCCATAAGTTTGATTAGTTTAGTACTCCTAAGTTGGGGTTGACTTTATTCATTGTGAACATCGACCGTTGAATCTTAAGCTTTTTAAGGTAACGTGAGGCGACAAAGTCCTTTAAGGCTTAGGCTGGGCCTCAAACTTAAATTTTGGGGTGTGCAATAAGTAGGTTAATATAAATATGTAGTTACTAAATTTTTTGATGCCCCATGTCGTTAACAACTCTCCTCACCTTATGAGATAAAAAAAAATTGAGTTTCAATCAATGCAGACTAAGCTTGTTAAGACGACACTAGGTGGCAAGGACCGAAAGGCCTAGACATAAGCCTCGATGCTAATTTTTTTTTTTTTTTGGGGGTGGGGGGGGGGGGGGGGGGGGGGGGGGGGGGGGGGGGGGGGGGGGGGGGGGGGGGCGGTGGTTGTGTAATAAGTCGAAAGAAGCTTGTGGTTTATGTCCTAACATGTTGTCGTTTCTAATTGGTATGATAAATGTATGATTAAAAATTTATAAGCATCCTATGCAAATCTTGTTGTTTATACTAAATACACTCGTGTAAGACTTCAACATCAAATGGATGCAGCTTTCAATTAAGAAATATCACTAATAGTATCACTTAACTTGAATAGAGAGTCATAAAAGAGAAAAACAATGAGAGAGCAATGTAAAGAGAGGGAGACCGAGACACATGTTTTCATCTTGGCAATGGACATCACAGTCGAAGATGGGGATGGATTTGATGTGTTAGTACATACACAAAAGGAAAGAGAACGAAGAGGGCAAAGGGAAAAAAACTATGGTCCCTCAATCAAGTATTAAAATATTTAATAATATCCATAGCTTTAAGTTATTGGACTTGGGTTAATCCCAAATTCAAAAAAATGGTAGAATTGGGTCACATTTAAGTCAAGGTGGGTTGAAGCGGCTGCCTAAAGGCGGCAATGCAATAGAGGATTTGAAATGCCTAGGCGGACGCCTAAGGTGCGAGGAGGGGGCCTTTTAAAACCTTGGCCGAATCTTTGACTTAGGAATGGTGTGTCAGCTATACTTGCTCTGCTGTTACCTTTTTCCTGCAAGTTGTCTGTTGGTGCTTCTGCAGTACCGAACTATGCTTCCTGCTTTTTCTGCTGCTGCATGGCTCGATTGCTCGAGTCCTTAGCTCTCTGCTGGCTTACAAAACTTGTACTGCTGCTTGCTGTTATGGCACTCACTGTTACTGCAGAAACAAGTATGAGGTGTTTGAAACATTCAATGTTATGAGTTCACTATTACTTCTGAAATTCATTTCAAAATTGTTGGCTGTAATTCGGAATTTACAAAAAATCATTGTATGTTGACATGGTGTTATGTGGTGGCTCATAATTGAAGTATTCTGCTAAGATTCCTCCATTGGTAAAGTTACTAAAGTATCAACCTGTATTCACTGTTATAAACATTCTCCCGTTTTGTTTCCAACCGTCTGTGCTGATCAGACTACCACTTGAACCATACCATTGATGTGTATTCAAATACATGTAGCAATTTTGTGTTCCATAACCTTGAGAAATCATTTCATTGCTTAATTCTTGACTGCCTGCTAATGTAATTAGATTCTACTGAAGATTCTCTAGTCTGCATATATTATTACTGTTGTGGTGTCTTGTTGTCACGATTTGGTCTATGGCTAGCTACTGTACTGCAGTCATTTTATTTATGCCTGCATCTGCCAGAATTTTCCAGAAAGATGATGAAATAAAGATAAATTTTTGGCAGGATCATGTTCAGAGGTTGCTTAATGTTGTTTGTGAGCTTTCTGATGATGAATTACACTTTCAAAAACATTTCATGGCCATAATCTCGTCTGCTTGGAGGGGAAAGTGGCGTCTTGAAAGCAATCAAAGCATGCCATCTTCTCATAATATTTATTATCCGAGCAGTTTGTCTTACTACTCACACGGAAAGTTTTCTGGAAGACTATCAGAAGACACGGACTTGACGACTATAAGACAGAGTAGTAAACTTGTATTGGCAGCGCTTAACGATGTCAGTAGAAAGTATCAGCAAGAACTGCTGGGTGTGCCTAGCCAATTGGTGACTCAACCATTTGACCAGTTGGATATAACACTGGACTTCCCGACGGATGGTGACTTTGATCCTGTATTTCCATCACCAATTACTCTGTCAATACCCTCGCCTGGACCACCCCCACAAGGCGAAGATCATCATGGACAAACTCTGCTTGCTGAATCTTCTCGCAGACTAGCTGAGAACCGACTCAGGTAAGCAATTATACACTGATCTTTAAGTTATAGTTTAACGGTGTCACCTTGTGATGTAGTTATTATTGTTGAAATAGTATAAATATGTAACCCCTTACCACAATTCTGAATTTTTAGTGTGGTGTCAGGGACTTTAGCATGGTACCCACATTTTAAGTGAATTAAGAAATTAATCAGTGTGTGAATCCAGCTCCCAACCCGCAAAAATACTGGGTGTTCGACCTACAGCGTGTGGTTGCATGGGATTAAATAATTATATCTAGCTCAATGACATCGACATTCCTTTTTGCTGTCTTAAGTGCCAAAAAATGAATTCAATGAATGTAGCAAATTGTAGCATATTTAGCTCTGAATTTAGACTCTTTCTAGTATATGAGAACTTGAGGGTGCTCCTCGGTTGCGTGGAGCTTAAATTGCATGACCAAAACACCAAAACGGTAGATCTACCTGCCTATAAAAATTGGCCTTCTAGGTTTTACATCATGGCCCTGCATTTCTCATAGCTACCTTGGCTAGGCATAGGGTACAGACAGACTTCATCAGTTAATGTGGATATTTCTCGAGCTCAATATCTTACCTTCATCCATCCCGGTGGAGAAGACATAGATGATGATGACCCAGTTCATTGATACTTTTTGATTGAACAGCATAATGATAGTTGTGCAATGTCTTTACACCAAATAATGTGTCATGTTTTCTTTGCAAATAGGCTAGCTTCAGAAGCGTGCATTGACGGTGACGGTTCTGGATGGGCATCATCAGCTTTTTCCTCGTGCAATGTTGTTAGATACCGATCTGGTGGAAAATCCCAATCTTTGGGCAAACACAAAGCTGTTTCTGATTCCATTAGATCTAAAAAATCTAAGATCTTGAAGACAACTGGATCAAATGATGGGTCATGCTTGGTTACCAAATTTATCCATCCATCTCCTAGACCAGCGATGGAGTTCATCAATGATTTGCCCTCTATTTTGGAGGCAGACAGTGATTCTTATCCTCTTTTGCCAGCCACGGATGCAAGTCTCCTAGAAGTCCCTGACGTGGAGTACATTCCTCAGGACTATGATCCAGACTTTTTTACTGGGCTTGATGGTCTAGGATCAATGTCGGACATTACAGACTTTGGATGATGTTTACCACGTAAGAATCAGATATTTGAGCCTTGATGCAAAAGATCATAATTTTCTAGAGACTGGTTGGTTGGTGCATCCTTGGGTATAGTTATGAGAGTTATCTGTACAATACCGACAAATGATGCGGAGATGTTGCAGCACAATGATAATCCAGCACAGCTGATGTACAGCACGGTCCACGTAAGTTACAGGGACAGGGAAAAGGTTTGGCAATGGAGAGTTGCTGCAAAGGGCTTAACTAACATGTATAGTAGTAGCATTCACTTGATGGTGGTTCCATATTTAATCTTGCTGTTGGAGAGTCGTGTAATTCTCGACGCATAGCCTTTGTTCAACCCTTATGGAAATTTTGCAGGTTATCGTCAAGTGGAAGTTGACTGCAATTTTCAATTTTGATAAAGCTATGGTAGGGTAACACACGACTTGCTTATTGCTTAAGATCCCACATATTACAGAGATTTCCTGTTTATAATGTTTTAAGCTTACATAGTTAGATTTGGACTTCCAATTAACATCGTTTTTAAGCTTTTAGAAGATGCTGTTTCTTTAGACTGTTTCAGGACGTTTCTTGTTCACTGGACTTGCAAGTTGGATCAATATGAATTAGGATATAGCAAAACTAGTCTGCTGTTCGCCGATACTATTGCGCTATTCAGCTGAGAGAATTTAAAGCTGCTCAGCTTCTTGCTTGTGGAAGTTTAGCCAGGAAGAGACAAATTCCTAAGTGGGCTGAAGAGCTGAAAATCAGCTGGACTCTCGTCTCTTATCGTCTTCTGCAGCTCAAATGGTCCCTTACGAAGTCTCTATCGGTTTTATTCTTATTTTGTGGCTTGCGATCATGATTGGATCTACGTAGGCAGTCGCTCGGATGTACCCCTAACCCAACCCGGGAACGGCTGAAATTCAGATGGACTCTTTTATTGCCTTTGTAAAAGTCCTACAATTGTCACTAGTCTCGTTTTGTATCTGTGCCATTTTTTTTATGTGCATGCAGTTATAACAATCTGTACTTGTAATTATGTTGCAATTCGGAGAGGGACTCATAGAAAGCAAGTCCTAAAAGTGTACAGAACAGGGTTAGCACCCGCCGATCGATACATGAGATGCAAGTTTATATGCAAAATAATGGAAGGTGGATTCTTTTTCTACAGGTACTCGAAACAAGCATTTTGATACTACTTGTTTCTTTTTCACCTAAATGCATCTAGATCGTACCCAGAGAATAAAAAACCAACATTATATTCTGCACAATGGTTAGTTTAAACATTAAACGTCACTTTTTTTGTTAGTGAAGGACAATATATCTATGTTGTACGGACAAATATGACACGTTTAAGGACAACATACCTACAACACAACATAGATATATCTTTACGGATTTCGTTCTGGGTCTTCCATTTACATGTAAATATGTAGTAATCAACATATTTCCCTATAGTACAAGATTTTCGAACCAACAAAAGGAAGATACATATTGAAGACTTAAGAGCCAGTACTCTGAATGGTCAATATTGGCTTCGTCTAAGCTTCCTCTCCTCCTATTTGAAGCCGAAGCAATCAAGCAGGCTCGACCCGTATTGTGTGTTCCTGTACCTGCTCACAGTGGTGCTCCTGACCAGTCCAACCAGCTGCCCATTCTTTCCATCCTCCTTTGAATCACTCCTCCTCCTCTCTTTCCCCTTCAAAGCACTCCTCAACAGCCTAGATATCCAGCTCGATCCCTTCCTGTTCTTGCTCGCAGTCGCCGCGCCGTCGATGTCTTCGTCGCCGGCCTTGGCGGCCTCGCGCGCCGCCTCGGTCTTCCTGCGCCACGGCAGCTGGCACCAGGGGGCGTCCTCCCTGGCCACCTTGTCCGCTGCCGCCGTGAAAGGGTCGGCGCGATCATCCTTCCTGATCCTAGCGCTGCCCGCTTTCGTCCCTCCCCACGAGGCCCCCCGCAGGTTGCGCAGGCTCTTCCTGATGTTGGCGATGTACTGCAGCCGCGGCGGGGGCCTGAGAGGCTGCGCGGGTGCCGACGCCGTCGTCGCCGTCGCAGCAGCAGCAGCCGCCTTCGGCGCGGTGGGAAGGACGTTGTTTTGGAGGGTGGCGTGGTGCCTGTTGGAGGAGCCGAAGGCGAAGTCGTCGTCTGCCACGAGACGCGCCTCGCAGAGCGCGACGAAGGCGGAGATGCTGTCGGAGGAGGGAGGGGCGGCGGGCGTGCTGTAGAAGTAGTGGGGGAAGGAGCTGTGGATGTGCCTCCTCGGGCTGGCGGGAGCTGGAGGGCTTCTCGGGCTACACTTCTTGTGCTGCTCCATTGCTTTGGTGCATAGGCCAGCCAACCAGAATCAAATGGTCGATCGCTTGATTGAGGAATGATGAAAGTGATGATGGAAGCTATGGATGGTGTGCTCTATGCGGAATTTTGTAGTGACAAAAGGAACACGTTTGTGGTGATATAATCTTTTTCTTTATATTGTGGATCTTGTCACATTGGACTTGCGTTTCTAGAAAGAGGAAGCTTTTGTTGACTGCGGAAAGTATACATTATATTAGGGGAATACTTGACTACTATTGCATTCAGATGTAAGTACTATATTTGAGGTGGATGGAATTTTTTAACCCATGTGAAAAATATTTCGGAGTGGAACGAACGTTATTCGTGTATCGAAAAAGCTCAGGGACTTGAAGGCAGAGTTCTGTCAAGGCCAGACGGTCCAAACTGAGTTCGTTCCGAGCACGGTCATATCCAAACGGGATTAATATTTGGTCTAGGCTGACCGAATACAATCTGAGTTTGGTTAAGCTGACCGAATTCGGTTAAAATACAGGTTTGTCAGGCTGAACCTAAGTTTTGATGTTTTATATGCGCCATTGAATCCCATCAACAATCCAGATTTGCTGCAGTTTATAGGATGTATATATACGTATTTTCTAACCCTAAAAATTATCATCATATCTACCAGAGTTAGAGATCGAGACTTTACAACTTTTAGAGAGAGAAAGGGGGATTGAAGGCTTGTTTGAAGGAGAGATTATTTCGAGTAAATTTTTCGTCGTCTCTTATTTTTCGGAGTGTAATCTATTTTTATCATTGTCCAAGTAGTAGTGGTGATGCGGTTTGGATCGACGAGAAGTATGTATGACTCTATATCTTCTTATTCTGTTAGTGGAGGTTTTCAGGATTGGACTCTGATCGTCCTATGATCTTTTCCGCAAGGGTTTTTCAAGCCAAAAATTGTTGTGTTTGCATTTTGCTCTTGTGTGATTTTAGCAATTTGATTTTCTACATCTTTTCTTTGATTTTCTCGCAGTATTTTTGGTTTGGGGGAACGGTTTTCGCTTGTTCCCAAAAGAGTGGTATCATAGCTTTAGCTTCAAAGTATCAAGTGTCAGAATTGACAGTCAAACCAAGGAGAAAAGATGAACGCAAAGCCGGTGCACATGGTAAACCTAAACGGTTCCAATTACCGCTATTGGCAGAGCAGGATGAAGGATCTTTTGTTCGTCAAGAAGCTGTATCTTTCGGTATTTTCTTCCGAGAAGCTAAGTGAGAAATCCGACGAGGATTGAAAGTTCAAGCATATACAGGTGGGCAGTTCATTGACTACCATCATATTGCCAAAATTGAGCATGCGAGAGCACTTTGGGAGAAGCTAGAATTTTTCTATGCAAAGAAGACCGAGGAAAACAAGTTGTTTCTAATTCAACAAATGATGGGACTTACTTGCAAGGATGGTATGTCCATTACAGATCACCTGAGTGAGATCTATGACGTGGTTGACCAGTTATCCTCTATGGGAGTAAAGTTCAACGACGAAGTTCAAGGGCTGTGGCTGCTTTGTACGATATCATATTTATGGGAGATCGTACGAGTGTCCATGATCGCATATGATCCAGAAGTCTAGTTAGTCTGGAGTTTGCTAAGAGTGGGATATTAAATAAAGAGTATACAGAGAAAATCTTAGAGCACTTCATCTACATGTCATTCAGAGACACTTGTTTCAGAGAACCGTGACATGATTACAAGTAAGGATTCGAGTGGTGGCAGAGACAAGAGCAAAGGCAAGTCAAGGTTCGGTACGAGGACTTTGGGTGCTACAATTTTGGCAAGAAGGGTCGGTACGAGGACTCTTAAGTCAAAATTGCTTCGCTTGAAAGAGAGAAAGAAGGATGGTTAAGGGAAGTAGAGTGAGAACACAACAACAGTCGCCTCAGCACATGGGGACAATGCTGTAAGCACCCTAATTTTTTGAAATTTTCTTTTTTATTTATTTTATATGATTTAAATTTATTAGATTATATTTTAATTTAATTATAACTATAGATGTACTTTTCCATAGCTTTAATTTTTGGAGCATAAGAAATACCAATATTTTGAAATATCCTTCATGAGTTTTGAAGTAGACAAGTCCACCTTCAATTTGATATATCATGTCCCATCCAAACTTATCCCCTAACGTTCTTTCGACTTCGCACTACTTCGGATCAATTTAGGTCCATTGACCGTTTACCGTAATTCCAAACCTAACTTCCAACGTGAGTTCGAGACTCGACATCGATCAAAACCATTTAACCCAAATATGATTTGGATCCATTTTGAACCTATGACACACATGCCAAGGGTGTGCCGCTCATTCAAGTTTTCATGTGCTATTTATTTGCGAATGGGACAAAAGACTCATTGGTTGACTTTTCGAGTTCGATTTGATTAGAAGATATATGTTTGGACCCTAACCTAGCCAACCCCATTTGGTAGAGCCATGTTAGAAGATATATGTTTGGATTTTGATTTCGATACAAAATTAAAAATCAAATAAAGCTTATCTAATTATTAAATATCTTCAATTTTATGCATATTTTATAATAAAAAATGTGTTTATTTTTGTGTCTATTATAAAACAACAATTTTTAAAACCAAAATTTGATAATTTAACAGCTAATCCAACTTTAACCTATAAATTTACCATAATTCAAACCTTGGGTTCGATTATTAAAGAATAAAAATAGTTCAACCTAATAAACCGAATAAAACGAATCCGATATCAGTTCAGTTTCGATTTTTATGACTAATTCTAGTTCAATTTTGATTTTTTTTAAGTTTAGAATTCTCTTTATTCAGTTTTGACTATTTTGAATAAAAGGAAAGCTCACCCTACTATTGGGCTTGGTGGGTATTTTTGGTCTACAAATTGCACAATAGAAACAATTTATTATTGACACTAAGGACAACAGATTTGGACAACAATATGAGAACATATACAAACATGTTAATTATACTAGGCAATCTCATTCGTTAGAAATGTGGCTCCTCTATAGAATTCGTACTCTCTCATTTGCAAAACACTGTGCAACAAGCTGGAGAACAGTAGAACAAACCGAAGGATGGGTCTCTTATGCATCATTGCTGGTTGACTGTTTTGTTAGTCGTAGTAGATGAAGGTTCATGGCAAATATAAATGGATCCCCTCTCTTCTCTCTCCAAGGAGTCTAACCGAGTAATTTGACCAAGACTTTTTCGGACATCTTGATGAGGTTTTAGCACTGGCTAGCAAAATATTCTTGGGACCTTGATATGGACAGATAACATAACAAAAATCCCAGAGGAACTCATGAGTTCCTAATTTTTAAGCTGTTCATCAGCCGTTATTGGATTACATAACAAAAAATTTTAAATCTAAATGATAAGTTGTATTTATGTTAAAGTTCTTGTAATTTGAATCAAATTCTAGAATTTTGATGAGAATATTTTTGTTTTGTTTTAGGTATTCTGTCATACAAAGAAATCTTATTGTAGACTTTACAGACCAAACTAGTAAATATGATATGTGGACTTGGACTTGGGAGAACAAAGGGGACAAATAAATTAGACCATAAAGTAGATTCTGTTATGACCTTGAGAAAGACTGGCCAGACTTGTATAATGGAGACGTATCATCAATATGACCACAAGAGGAGATTCTGAGACTTTCTTGGTATTTATATTTGACTTGTTTGTATCAATAAGAAGTTTGAGGAGTTGGTCGGCTAGAATTTTACAAATATGTTTATTTCACCAAAGGTTGTGCAGCCAATTGCAATCCCAAGGATTGAGATCTTTAGTATTGTTTTCTGCAGAGAATGATTTTATTTATAAGAAAATATGTGTATTGATGTGGACGAATTTCTTTGTAGACTTTTTACTGTGTAAGGCCATGTCCCGCACACTAACTTTGTCCCATTGGCGATTCAAATTAAGCTTGTACAGCTCCGAGGAAACAACTTCAGGATGTGTATCGTGGAAGGTGTTAAACTTAGCATTGTCCTATTATACATTAAATATTAATACTGTCCTGTTTATTTGCAGATAAGCAGTAAGCAAGATCGAACTTGAACATATGCAAAGAAGAACTCATGACGGGACAGAGACGACGTTATAACAGAAGATTTTTCTGAACCGTCCAATACCATCTCCGGTGTCTCGTACTCGGGAGGTTCTGCTGTCCGGTCAGCAGACATGGATCGAGGGGGCAGTGTCCTCCGTGGGGGTTCGGGGACAAAGTCCCCAAAATGTATACAAATTTCCAGATCTGTTTATTTTTGGACAACTACAGTGAAGGAAAAAGATGTCATCAAAATGCTCTTAGTTTTATATTTATATATGTATTTTATCTTTATTGAGTCTAAAAAAATATGTACATCGGACGTATTGGCACTTGGTTAGCCTTCTATACCACTACCAAAAAGCCTACCAAATTCTTTATATACCACTACACTACAATAAAAATACCTTTTTATGATGGCTAAAAACTGTCATAAATCACATTTTATAATGCTTTTTTGTAAGCACGCAGACGTTATAAAAATCAGTGTTATAAATATTTTCTAAAAGCGTTATAAATGTTCTCTTCATATATAACACATTTTTCTCGAAGCATTATAAATGGGATGGGCATATATAACACTTATTTTCTAAAGTGTTATAAGTTGATCCATTGGTTAATGATCACACCTGATTTTGATAATCAACGTCAATTTTGGGGGCTTTGCCCCCGAACCCCTGACGGGGGGCGCTGCCCCCTCGACCCCCCGGTTAGCGGTGCGAGGCCCCGGATAGGTCGTTAGGCGGTTCAGAGAAAATCTTCTTGTATTATGCCGTCTTTGGCCAATCAGTAATTCTTCATTGCATATGTCCTGGTTTGATCATGCTTACTGCTTGTCTGCAAGTACATGTTAGACGAACACAAAATATGATACAGTAAGATACAAGCATAGCAATATGATATAGACCATTTATGACAATGCTAAGTTTATAGGACAATGCTAAGTTTAAGTAACAACATGATAGTGATTACATGAATATTAGTGACATCAATAGTTAAACTTAATTGATTAGCCATAATAAAAAATATGATATAATCATTGGGCTAACATCACACACGAAGACGATAAAGAAAACAAAACTGGTCGAGGGTTGTCTCAGCCAAGCAGTGCGACGTCAATTTATGACTTTTCATAAGCCACAGTTGTGCAGGAAATGGAATTTCGATTAGGTACACCAAAATTTCGAACTGGGCACGGTTGAGTCGTTTGAGCCAATTTTTAGCTTATTTTCGGTGGCTCAATTTCCAGTTTATTTAATGGTTAAATTAGAGGTTCTAACTAATCATTTGGCCGGGCTTGATCATCCTATTTAATAGTGAGGAATCCTCTTTTCGACTCTGACTCTCCCACTTCAGTCGTCGTTTTTCTTTCTGTTACTTCGAAAGTAGCTGATTCAGTTTCAGTCACGCGAATTTTCGATATTTCTTTTTTAAAGGAAGCTAAGGGGGCGTTTATATTTGATTTACTCTTAAGGATATTCGAAAGAAGAATCCACCATGTTCTATAAGAAGATCAATGCTAGCTTGTCGGTCATGCACTTCAAGAGTTGAAGAGTTTTGATGGGAGGGTCCTCATCTCCATCAGGTTGAGATCTTATAATACTTTGTCGTTTTCTTTTTCTTAAGTTCTGAATATGGGTAACCTCTTGGGGGCAAGGATTAGAATTTGTCCTCGTTGTTGAAGCCCCCACATATATGCATGCATGTGATCTTAGTTCTCTGTAGAGGAATCATATTCGTTATTTTTGTGTGGGTTCAATGGTCGAAGTTCAAATCCACGTCTATGAATCCCAAGAAAATAGTATCACATCTCTCGAGATTCGAAAGAATGAAGGTATGACCATGGCTATGTAGTGGATCCAACTCATATATCATTACCCTTGAAAGGGGGAAACTGGTGACCTTGAATATATCCAATGATGGAGAATTTACTCTATTTTTGTAACTTGTATGGGACGTTGAAGGTTGCATCACCAAGCCAAAGGACAAGACTAGTGATGACTAGAAGAGGACTGATGTAAAGACCATTGGTTCATCAGTCAATGGTTGGACGACTCTGTGTTTTAGCATGGTCAATATCTTCACCGTCAGTCTTGGCGGCCTCGTGCGCCGCCTCGGACTTCCTGTGCCACGGCAGCTGGCACCAGGGGGCGTCCTCTCTGGCCACCTTGTCCGCAGCCGCTGTGAAAGGGTCGGCATGATCAATCCTTCCTCGCACTGCCCGCTTTTGTCCCTCCCCGCGAAGGTCTCCGCAGGTTGCGCAGGCGCTTCCTGATGTTGGCAATGTACTGCAGCCGCGGCGGGGGCCTGAGAGATTGCGCAGGTGCCGACGTCGTCGTCGTTGTCGCAGAAGCAAACAGTATCAATAACATATTTGATTTCAATTTTGGATTTTGATTTCAATACAAAATTAAAAATCAAATAAAACTTATAAAATTATTAAATATCTTCAATTTTATGCATATTTTATAATTAAAAATGTGTTTATTTTTGTGTCTATTATAAAACAACAATTCTATGTATATTTTTTAAAACCAAAATTTGATAATTTAACAACTAATCCAACTTTGAACCTATAAATTTACCATAATTCAAACCTTGGGTTCGATTATTAAAGAATAAAAATAGTTCAACATAATAGACCGAATAAAAGGAATCTGATATCAGTTCAGTTTCGATTTTTATGACTAATGCTGGTTCGATTTTAATTTTTTACTTTACAATTTTTGTATATTCTGTTTTGACTATTTTGAATAAAAGGAAAGCTCACTCTACTATTGGGCTTGGTGGGTATTTTTGGTCTACAAATTGCACAATAGAAACAATTTATTATTGACACTAAGGACAACAGATTTGGACAATATGAGAATATATACAAACATGTTAATTATACTAGGCAATCTCATTCGTTAGAAATGTGGCTCCTCTATAGAATTCGTACACTCTCATTTGCTAAACACTGTGCAACAAGCTGGAGAACAGTAGAACAAACCGAAGGATGGGTCTCTTAGAGCACATATACAAACAAGTTAGCTTACCTATCCACATATACAAAAGTCCATACTTCTAAAAAGCCTAAAACCCAACAGATTTGGCCCAACAAGTTCTGACCTAACGCAGGCAGAACTTGGACAGAACTCGGCCCGATATCGATCCAAGTTAGTTTGATTTTTGGTTTAAAATCTCTCAAAATCTGCATCCAACGTTCAAATGCAAGATTTCTGCATGCTAACTCAGCCCGAACTCTGCCAGAATTCGGTCTACAAAATACTATAAATAGAGAAAAAAAATTCCATTTTTCAATCACTCATTCACGCTCTTCTCTATCTCTTTAAGTGTTTTCTACGAGCCAAAGTTTTCAAATCAAGCCTATACCACTCTTAGCCAAAGTTAGTATAGTTCTATTCAATCTACAGTTTTGGTACTGAAGAGTCGTATCGGAGGCTGCATCTAGAAAATGTTCATGTTTTCAAAGTCGTCCTACGGAGTCGGTCGTGTGCTAATCACCAAGCACGGTGTTGTAAGAGACTACAAAAGCTCTCAATTAGCTTGTGCTATAGTGGATTAATATTGAGCAAGAGTACTTGAGACTGGACTAGTCCTCTCAGAGAAAAACTAGTATACATCGCTGTGTCACTGAGTTTGATCTTCTTGACTCTTACTGTACTGCAATTTATTTACTGTCATTTACCTGTCATAATATATAGTGCTTAAATTTTTTATTTGGTGATATTTTATGCTGCACACACACACACTCGATTCACTCCCCTCTAGAGGTGCTCAACGGTCCTACAATTGGTATCAGAGCAGGTTATACATATACATAACCATATAGTGAGTATATACATCTACGACAATCGCTAAATTTATATTCATCGGTGAAGGACAATCCATAAATAGACTCCCACTATTTGATGGAACAAATTATACCTACTGGAAAACACATATGAGTTTCTTTCTTAAGTCACTAGACTTCGATCTTGGTCGATAGTAATAGACGATTATAAGAAACTGCCTAAAACAGAGATTGATAGTGTTCCAGTAGATAAGCCACATGATAAATATACGGAGCATGAAAAGACACAAGCTAGTCTAGATGCACGAGCCATCAATGCACTATTATGTGCAATTAACAAAATCAGGTTTAATCGCGTATCAACTTATACGACGTCAAATAAATTTTGGAGACTTCTTGAGGTAACTCATGAAAGGACTTCCCATGTGAAGGAATCTAAAATTAGTAGACTAACACAGGAATACGAGTCTTTCAAGATGAAATCCGGTGAGTCAATTACACAGATGTTTACACGTTTCCTCGATATTAATAATCCATTACAATCTTTTAGTAATGATTACAACAATCATGAAAAGATCAGGAAGGTACTGCGGGCTCTAACAAAGAACTGGAATTCGAAGGCTACAACGATCATAGAAGGAAACGACCTCACCACAATGACTTTGAATGCACTGATGGGCAAGCTCATGACACATGAACTGGACTTGCAAGAATTTGAAGATGTAACTCCCAAAGAAAAATCAATTGCCTTCAAAGCACAAGCAAAAAGAGTCTTATGCAATGACTATAACGAAGAAGATTCCGATGGTGATGAACATGCCCTACTGGTCAAAAATTTCAGAAATTTTCTGAAGTTTGAGTGATCAAACTGAAAGAAAAAAGACATCCACGAAAGCAACAAAGAAGAAATAATCAGCTTCAGATGTAAGAAATCAGGGCATATATAGAAGGACTATCCACGATCAAAGAATAATAGTCCATACAATCGATCAAGATCAAGCAGAAAAGTTACAACCGGTCAAAAGTATGCTAACACCAGCATCTGGCACAAAAGTTAGGCCACTAGGAGGACAGATCCAGCAGTAGTACAAATGTCTGTCTGATGACATTCGATAAGGTATCTGAGAACCCTCTGTATGATGATTTTATTTTCGATGAATTAGAAACTGCCTTTGGAAAACTACTTGAAGAAGACAAAAATATGTTAGACAAGTACAAGCAATCTCGCAAAGAGATTAAGGTATACACAACAGAAGTAGCTAGATTATCTAATCTTATTGAAGACATTAAAGAGACATCTACTACCGCTAACACGGAGGATATAGACAAACTCAAATTGGACTACCATGAGGCTATCCTCACCATAGAAAAGAAAGAAAAAGATTATGTCAAAGTACAAGAACTTTATGACACAGAGAAGAAGAGATACTTAGTCACTGAGCAAAGACTCACGATATGACATCTAAATTCGATGAGTCTTGTGCTATCTCTAAAAAGTTAGAGATCAATTTAGGCAAACAGGTCATCCAAGTTATAAAGCCTAAGATTAGTCCTAATACCAAGTAGATACCACAAAAAGCTAAACCAAAAAAAGTACATAATGAACACATTTCTCACAATCAAGCTTTCACATACAGGTTTCCAAGAAAGACACATAAGAATGTTAACACAGGAACAAAGAGCATAATTTCAAAACTTACATGCACATACTGTGGTACACACGGGTACATATCATAGTATTATAGAGCTAAAAGCTTGTTGACACAAATTTACTTGCTTGAATTCCAAAGACTAATCATAATGGACCCTTGAAGAAATGGGTACCAAAGGATTCATCTACTCATTTTGTAGGTGTACCCTCAACCCTCTCATGCTAAAAGCAAGTGGATACTCGATCGATAGCGGATGTTCGCGGCACATGACTGGTGATGCATATTTATTCACTACGCTATCGATGAAGAAATAAGGATATGTTTCCTTCGACAACAATCTGAGAGGTGATATTATAAGTAAAGACAATGTTGGTATGTCTCCCTATCCAGAAATAAAAGACGTTTGTCTAGTCACAAAATTGAAACATAACCTATTGAGCATAAGTCATTTGACAGATAATGTTTATGGCATCAATTTTGTGAAAGACAAATACTCTATATATGATATGTCTACTCAGAATCCCGTATATGAAGGGATCAGGGAAGATAATATTTATATTTTCTTTCTAGAACGTACTAAAAATGCAGGTAAGTGCCTAGTAGCCAATCAAGATGAAAGTTGGCTAGGGCACATCAGGTTAGGACATGTAAATATGGACACTATTCCAAGGCTATGTACTAAAAAGTTGGTAAAATGACTCCCATAAATTACCTTCAAGAGAGACATGGTATGTTCAGACTGTGAAAAGAACAAAGTAACTAGGTCATCTTTTAAATCCATCAACGCTGTAAGTACTTCGAGACCTTTGTAGTTAATTCATATAGATTTATTTGGTCCTAGTAGAGTTGCTAGTCTTAGCGGTAAACTCTACGCTAGTCTTGGCGAAACTTGCTAGGTCCTCTCATAGACGACAACGACATAGTGCTAGCAGATGATAAGAAAATGATTGAAGAAGCAACCAACTTCTACAAAGCTTTGTATAACCGATCAGACTACATTGCTTATACACCAGAAATCATATGTAAAAGAATTGTCTCCAAGGCAGGTAACGATATATTAAAGCAAGAAATTACTATGGAGGAAATAGAAGAGATAGTTAAAAAATCTGATCCAAACAAGGCACTAGGACCTGACGGGTTCAATGCAGCATTCTATAAACAACACTGGGACAATTGAAAGATCAAGTTTTGCAGGTAGTCCAAGATTTCTTCAAAACTGGCCGACTTTTAAGAGAATTGAATCACACTTTCCTGACATTAATCCGAAAGAATGAGGGGGCTACTGCTCTGGGAGACTTTCGCCCGATAGCTTGCTGCAACTTCTTATACAAAATAATCACTCATCTGATGTGCTCGCAAATGCAGGTAATTATGAGCGAATTAATATTGGCCAATCAATAGGCTTTCATAAAAGGTAGATCAATTTCTGAGAATTGTTTACTAGCGCGCGAGGTAGTTTGAGAATTTAATAAAGCTAGCGGTCGTAAAGGGTGCATCAAATTAAACCTCAGGAAAGCATATGATATAGTTAATAGGAAGTTTGTGAGCAACATCTTGCTTAGTATGGGCTTCGAAGAATGGCGGGTCGACATAATCAAAGAATGCATAACCACTCCGACCTTCTCGGTCCTTATCAAGGGCCAACTATATGGCTTCTTTGGAAGCAAGCGAGGTCTGCGCCAGGGGAACCCCCTCTCCGTATTTATTTACTATGGTGATGGAATATTTTATTTGTCAGATGGATTTAGCCGTACATCATGTCACGACCCGCACCCACTGTGAGTGTACGAGTACGTAACAGCGTCCAGCCTACGCCGCAGTGTCGGTGGTAGAACGCTGTTCTAGGTCACTATCTAACCAACAACTCGCACAATTATATAATGTACTTGTTAAATCTCAACTCCGAACGGAGGACAAGTATAGATATAATGAAATCTCAATCACAGTCTAAGCACGATATGATAACACAGAAGTTTATAACTAAGACTAAATAATAACAACAAAAACAACTACTAAATAATAATAATCTCAAAACATTCTCAAAACAAAACATATCTCAACTTATTTATAATTCAAGTTCTAAAACATGAAACTAAACCAAGTCAACTAGCTAGTCTCCCGATCACTCTGAGTGTCGAGGCCAAAGGTAGCTAAAACATCTTCTGGTCCATAGTCTGTAAAAATTTTAACAGGTCCAGTCAGGACAGGAACGAGCACATCTCATCTAGAAAATTTAAGTAAATGACAGAGAAATATAAAACAGTTATAGACAGTTGCATTGATGAACATGGCAGTTTATATTCAGGTGATGATATAGAGAGACAATTAAAGTAAAAGGAAAGTAAGGTAACTAAAACAAGAGAAGAATCATGGCAATAAGGACTGTAAAATAAAATCTAGCTGAACTAGAGTAACATGGTATAAGTCCAGACAGTAAATATAGACAAGTGTAAACTCCAATGTAAGTCCAGTACAAGATGAATCTAGTACAAGATGAATCCAGTACGAGATGATTCCAGTCATAGTGATCAATGATTCCAAGGTGAGTCCAGCCTATACTCTAACAGTGTGTTTTTAAAATATCGAGGTCGACATGTAAACGGCTATAGGTAATCCGGCACATCACACACCTGGCCGAGTGTGAGATGACTATTATTCCAGTTTGATTCCAGCATTTGGATGATTCCAGATTTGGGATATATCTATATGTCTTACTCAAGTATTTTTCCTCCCAGCAAGTACAAGTGAATCCAGAATCCGATACGAGAATCGAGATGAGTCTAGCCAAACATGATGATTCTAGAATGATTTCAGTAATAGAGGCCAGACAATATGGTATGTGTGTCGCATACATGAATCCACAAATATCCATACGTGTTGTAACAAAGAATCACATATAACTAACTAGAACTGGAGTACAGTAATTGACAAGTAAATGAGAGAACTATCAGAGAATGTACTCGCCTGATATCCTGTACAACTGATAAAAATAGATATCTGCACTAGAGTCACAATGTCCTAAATAGAGCAGTATGGGTTATGACACGTCCAGAATGGTAAATTAGAACATTACAATGCAATCTACATGATTTCTAGGTTAATCTAGGTCAAAGTCAAACTTTGGTCAACCTTGGTCAATTATACTAGTCAACTAGGTCAATCCTAGTCCAGTCAAGTCTCACTAGGCCTAACCAAGCCTATACTAGCAACCAAGCAACATCACAAGTCACATATCAACACATATTATATATACAATATATATATTTACATACATGCTTAGATACATACATACACAGGTTCATATTCATATACATTCATACATACATTATATTCATAGCCTACATTACATTTCTTATGCATACATGGATCCATGCTCATTTACCTACATTCATACATGCATTGTCTCATTACTTTGCATTACATTGCATTTACATCTATTCATTACCCTTACACATACTTAACATGTATCCTACATTACTTGTTATAGATACTTGCATGTTTTTATTTCATAGATACATGGTTGCATTTATACATGCATATATGCTATTCACTCTCATCATCACATCACATTTGCATTCATTTAACCATTTATTCGTGCATGTATTTTCTATATTACATACACTTGTATATATACATATAGGCTTAAATATGTAAAGAGATATAAAGTGAGGGATTAAGGCACTTGTGTGTGTGGTAAACATATATGGAAAACAGGGAGGCAGAGCAGGGGGTAATGTTGCAGCTAGTAAAAAGGGGACTGGATTGAAAGGTTCAATCTCAGTTATATACATTTATTTAACATTACATGTATACATCATTGATTCATATTTACATTGCCTACCTGTCATGCATCTTTCATTACCTACATGCTCTAGTGTCAGTTCAAATATTGCATACATCTTGACATTCATAAATAGAGAGATAGAGAGAGGGTTAAGGGGTTTATTTCAGTCATTGTGTGTGTATAACAGGTTTCAGTGTAACTCAGTTTAGTGTGTAAATGTGTGTATGTATACAAAATCAGAATTTAGTGTAACATGAAATCAGTTTCCAGGTTTTCAGTTTAAACATTGTACATTTGAACATAAATTCGAATCTAATCCCATATCATTCTCAGTTAAGAACTCAGTTTGCATACATACAAATTACCTACATAATATATATACAGGTATACTTGTATACAGTTTAGCAAGAATATGTATTTCAAAAATCGAACACAACAAGTGAAACCCAATCATCACAATAAACTTGAGAACCCAAACTAAAATGAACTATTCAAATCCTAACTGGGAATCAAACATCAATAGCAATGAATATATCCAATTTTAAAAACCCAAAACAAATCCTATTCGAAAATCCAGGTAATATCATGCATTGAATTTGGTTTTAAATTGAAGTATCAGAAAATGCCATCCCCTCCTCAAATTCGAATACCAAAACATATCCTTTTGAAACTCAATTGAAACACAACATCAACATAAACCTGTGGAGCCTATTTCAACATCAAAATACATTTGAATTTTTATAAAACTAAATCGAATATCTCAAAACTGGGAAGAACAGTATATATATGAAAATGAATCTCGAACTCCCAAATAAGTCCTATAATTCGAAATAACTAAAGTGAAACACATGTACAATCATGGGGACATGTCACACGTGTCCAATGGGACACCAACGAGTCCAAGAATCAGGACATGAGGTGTCCATACCCAAAATCGAATAGTGTCAGAAAACAGTAACCCCCAGTTCTCGTGCACGCATGTCGAGTCATCGTGGACTCGACACAGAGCTCGAAGTGTGTCGAGCTCGTGCACACGTGTTCGCCACACATAGGGCTACACGCTTATGCCCCTGCACCGTGTCCCAGTGTCGTCGTGTCCAAGTTATACGTGCGTATCAGGACACGTTTTCACGTGTGTGCAGTGATAGTGAAAACCCGTGCGCACGTGATTTCTCACAACCTACTCAACGAAATTACCTCAAATTTGGTGTGCATGCTGTCAGTGATTGTTCGCACGTCTCCATAAATTTTTGTGGTGTCTCGTGCCGTGTCGTATCCTGTGTCGACCCCGAGCAGCAGGACAGCGCACGGTGGCCTCGTGCTCCGTGTTCGTATCCATTTTGGACACGGATACAATCCTAAATCATGCTCAGTCCTAACGAATATTGATATACACATAATAACCTACATTTCTGTTCAATTAGATTTTAAAATTAACAAAATTCATTTCTATGTGGCATTCTAACAAACACATGCACATACACATTGATACGTGTCCGACACGGACACCAAATGGACACGATTTCTAACCAAATTTGAGGGACAGCTAGGGGACGCCTAGATCTAGGCTAGGATGCAAAAGAATTAGAATAATAACCCAATTTAGAGGGTTTACCTATAGTGTGTCAAATAGCAAGAAAAGCCCCAAAATAGAGTGATCCTCCTTGCTAGCTCAAATCCCCAAATTGTTCAAAAGCTGAGATTTCTCTCCATAATAAAAAAATAGAGGGGTATTAGATTCTAATGCAAAAAACTAGAGTCAAAAAGGAATTAAAATGGAAAAGTTAGGTGTTGGGGAAGAATGACAATACCTTTCCTTTTCCAAGAGTTGTTTCAATACAAAAGAGGCAAGAACCAAAGAAAAAGATATTATATAGGGTTGGAAACCCTATGTGGCTGGTCATAAAGGGGAAAAAATTAGGGTTAGGGTTATGACTAATGGACTTGGGCCAAGTTTCAATGGTAAATGAATCACTCCTTAAGTCAAAAGCCTATGAACCTAATCATTTATTCTCTACATGAAACTTGATTCTAAATGACTTAACTTGGGATGACTTAAGTTAGACTAGGGTTCCACCATGCTATTCAAGTCACCATAGCTAGAGTCAACATCTAGGTTAGTCTCCAAAGTCTCAATTAGTAAAAGTCAAAATTAACAACCATCAATTCAATAATTAATCAAATAATTCCAATAATTCAAAATGACCAAAATATCCCTAGACTAAAAATGATAAATAAATATCCCAATCATATGGTTAGGCTCTAGGTCAGACAGTCTCTAGGGTTTCACTAGCAGCACATCAAAATCATAATTCATGACTTAAAATAATTTTAAATTGATTAAAAATTACCAAAATTCATAATGAGCTATAAATATCAATAAATAATAATTATAATTACAAAAGTTTAAAATTATCCTTATTTGAAAAACTGGGTGTTACACATCATAACCTTTATATCCCTCTCTACCGACGAGTAACCCCCATAGTCTCCCACCTCATCTACGCAGATGACCTCATGGTGTTCATTGAACCGTCAGAGAGGTGCATTTCTGCGCTGAACAGACTCTTTGAGGACTTCGGGAGGATATCGGGTTTGCAATTGAATAGGGAAAAGAGTCATGTTTACTATAACAAAGATTGTCCACAAAAGGAGACATGGTCGAGATTACTCTGTATCGACATGGGACAACTACCAGTTAAGTACCTTGGGTTACCGCTCTCCATTACATATGCATGGGACACTGATTTTCAGGACCTGCTACAATATGTCCAAACAAGACTCGAAGGCTGGCAATCTCAACTGTTATCATTCGGAGGGAGAATTTAGCTTATTCGTTCAGTTATTACGATAATTGTTGCATACTAGTTACAAGCTATTCATATACCTGACAAGACTATTAAGAAAATAGAGAAACTTTGTGCCAGTTTCGTATGGCGAGGAGGTCTACACTCGATAGCATGGGGGGATTTATCCAGGACTAAAGAGGAGAGAGGAGTAGGTCTACGCTCTTTAAGGGTGTTGCGGGATGTTGCTGTACACAAACTGGCTTGGAGAATCTTAGAAGGCAAATCCTTATGGGCGCGGTGGTCGATCAATAGGTATTTAAATAATACAAACTTCTGGGTACATGAGACGAATAACAATTTCTCCGTCACATTTAAAAACATATTGAGGATCCGACCGCAGTTGAAAGAGAAAGTTAGGAGAGTAACACATGACGGGAGAGGCACGAGCCTCTGGTTGGACCCATGGTTAAACCACCAAAGTTTGGTCGATAGGTTGGGATGGCCATCGTATGAGTTGATCGGTAGTAGGGATCCTGTTGCAGTGCTCATCGAGAATGGGACCTAGAATGTTCAATCGCGAAGAGAAGGGTGCTGGTTTGCCTTGGAGGTAGCTGGCGTACACATTGACCCTCTGGAGGCCACTGACCAAGTGTGGCCACGTCATCCTCGAGCTGACTGGGCGGATATTTTATGGGCTATGGAGGAAGATGAAGCTGTGTGCTCTCAAAGGTATCCGATGTAGGTTATTAACCAGAGACAGATTGGTCGGGTTGGGAGTTCAGGTGCCAAATACTATGTGGGAGTGAGCCAGAAACGCGAGACCACCTATTTTTCCAATGTGCTATTTCGGGCCAGATTTGACAGAGATTTTGAGTGCATCTAGGTATTAACAATGCTGGAGGAGCTGGACTGCAAGCAATATTCAACGAAATAGCTGCTTCCAAAAGCCAGGGGCAAGAAATGTTTAAGGAAGCTAGAATCAACCTACTCTAGGCAGTGTGGCATGTATGGCGCGAAAAAAAACAGAAAAATATTTGAAGGTACTGAGATGTCAGTAGCGGCTATATACAACAACATAGAGAGGGATGTCATTTGCATGAGGGGAAGGAATAGATAGCCGGCTGGATGTTTGTTTGATGTACATCTATTATCATAAATAAAATTACCCATTCTTCAATATATATATATATATATATATATATATATATATATATATATATATATATATATATATATATGTGGAAGCGGATCAAAAGTTCCCTTAGAAAACTCCCTAAAAAATTTTCTCACTCTCAGCCGTCCATTTAATGTTAATATTAATGTTAATGCTAATGTTAATATTAATGTTAATAATAATGTTAATATTAGTGTTAAATACTAAAATTAACATTAAACTTAACATTAAAATTAATATTAATATTAACATTAATATTAACATTAATATTAACATTAACATTAACATTAATATAAAAATAAATATTAATATTGACATTAACATTAATATTAACATTAATATTAACATTAAATAGACGGCTGAGAGTGAGAAAAATTTTTAGAGGATTTTCTAAGGGGACTTTTGATCCACTCCCTATATATATATATATATATATATATATATATATATATATATATATATATATATATATATATATATATATATCAAATGACCTCTAGCCTAGTGGTTAAGAGAGATGCATGCGACCCGAGTGGTCAAGAGTTCGAATCCTTTTACCTGGTTCCAAAATATATATATATATATATATATATATATATATATATATATATATATATATATATATATATATATATATATTATCATAGATTTTTAGAATTTGTTTTTGTAAAAAAAATATATCGGATATGTACCATATTCGGTACCATAACCCCCTCGAGTATTCGGGTTTTATCGTATGCTTGTACTTATCGATAACTTCCATTCACACAAATTCCACGTTTTATAGGTCAATAGGTTCTTTTTACAAATTATCGACTTTTTCCCATGTATTGGTTTTATAAGGAAAGGTATAGTGTTTCTTCTCTCTCCGACTATTCTATATAGGGTTCAATTTCTTGGCCCAAGCCCTTATTTGGTGAGAAGACACTTTGGCCAATTCGAAGTTGTTAGATGTTTATACCAGCAACTAGTAGAATAGAAATTTTGATTAATTCTGATCAAAACTTCCCGTTCCTCTGTAGGTCTAGTTTTTCTGATAGCCTTTCTTAATCTGAAGCAGAAAAGCTCATAGAATAGAAATTTTGACACATTAACAAACATAAAATATTCATAGACCGTGACCATTTATACCACAATTGCTGCCACATTCATCTCTACTTTTTATAAAGGGACTTCAAAACGGCTCAAGATTGAGCCGTCTAAGCCGTGTATATCATCAACCATTTAAATTTTTTTTTAAAAATATGTTAAAAATTGTTGAAAAAAAGTTTAAATTTGTTATATATTCAAAATGGAGAATTGAACTCAACCAAACCAGAAGAAAATATTCCACCTTAACTACATGAGCTAGAAAAATTATTTGATTATAATTGGATAATATGCTTATTATACGTTATCACACGTGCAAAGCACGTGCATTTACTAGTTTAAATAATAAGAAAGCAAATTTCATATTTTCTTCAAGAAGACTATTAGAGCATCTCCAACCCTATTGTGACTTTGGAAAAAAGTTAATGCCACATAGGAATGACAAAATTTTATTCAAAAGTTCTTCTCCAATGCAATTGTCAAGTCAATTGTGAAGCTTATGTGGCAAAAATTAAAGAAGACATTGTGAAGTTGATTGTCTTGTTCTAGACAATGCACTTGACAATGTTTTCTCTTCCATGTCATCAATTATGAATAAAAAATATTAGAAAAAAGAAAGAAGATGAGTAGTTGTCTTAAAAGTTGTCTTGGAAGTTGGAAACAATACTTTTTATTGTCTCCTCAATACTTTTGCATTGGAGAGAGTTTTTCTCTCTCATTGTCTTTTGAGATATAATTTTGCCACATAAACAAGACATTGTCTTGTGGCTCATGCCACATAGGAGCCACCTAAGACTCACAATACTTAACAAGACATTAGGGTTGGAGATGCTCTTAAAAGTTGCCTTGGAAGTTGAAAAAAAAAAAATACTTTTTATTGTCTTCTCAATACTTTAGCATTGGAGAGAGTTTTTCTATCTCATTGTCTTTTTGAGATATGATTTTGCCACATAAATAAGACATTGTCTTGTGGCTCATGCCACATAGGAGCCACCTAAGAATCACAACACTTAACAAGACAATAGGGTTGGAGATGCTCTGGTTCCATACTTACATGGTTGCACAGAAATATATCCTTTCATCTTTTGTGGCCTTAATGAATCAAGTAAAACTTTCTAAATCCAACAATCAGATATATGCATTTCATAAATGGAAATATATGAATTTCATATAGCGTCTTTCTTCCTATTAATTTTGAAATCCTCGGATTCAACTCTCTGCACTTATATTTTAGCAGCTAATCTTTCTCTACCTTCATTGATTAGCATAAGAAACACAATATCCAAATAGCTTTAAATTGTAAATATAACACTAGAACTTTACAATCAGCTAGATCCATATTGTGATACTAGATTTCAAATTTCTTGAAGAGGATAACCCTGTGCTTTATGTAGGTCAACATTGAATCAATATATATAAAAGAATAGTTATTTGCGCTCTGATTTCTACTCCAGCACTTCGGTTGGAGCACCAATAACAATTTCACATAAATATTGTTATTTCGTACTCCCACCCCATGGCAGAACCAGAAATTCGAACTGAGGTAGACTAGGTTGGGCTAGGTGGATTGGGCGTGGACTGGCTGATATGGAAAAAATATATAGAGGGAAAAAAATTGGGGTGGGCTCTAGCCCACCCAATCCAATACGTGTTTCCGCCTCTGCTCCCATTGTCGAAGTACAAATTGGAACGCGAAAAACAATTTCCAATATGACCATACGAGAAGGCGATAAAATTGGTATCTTATTTCATTTACCTGTCTCATATAAACGAATGAGGTACCCAAGTTACAGTTGTTCTTATTTCTACCTAGTTACCTTAAACTATTCCAGCCCATGAATTACAACTTCTAATAACAAAAGACGAGAAGCAAATGCTAAAGGCCCCGATTTGAAATTGTCGTTAGGTTTTAGATGTCCTGATTCAGGTGTCTGAGAACGATGCTGATGTTCATATTCTAGTTAATTATAATAAGAAACAACACATAATTCATCTGCGTATACGCAGTGGCGGACCTAGCATCTAAAATTAGGGGTGGCAGAATTTTAGGTGTAGCTTGAGCAACACGAGGATGCTAGTATCGTGTGGCCTAAAGTACCAAAATTAAAAAAAAAAATATTTATCCAAATAAGAAAATAAAACATAAGAAAATATTCTAAAAAAAAAAATTCAGTTTTTTGTGGCGGGCTACGGCCCACCCAAGCCCTGCTATAGCTCCGCCCCTGCGTATACGTCTTTACCATTGTTTCGAAACACCCAGCATCAAGCCGGCCAGGAAGGGTTGGGTTGTCCGAGCTGGACTTATTTTGGTTGTTAACTGGTCATGAGGGATCACCTTCGATTCCGACCTTCTTGCAGATCACGTTGGATCTGAGGGTTGCCGTAGACGGAATTGTCCATATCGAAACATGAAGGAAATTGTTCAAAAAAGGCCCATGACCTTTTTTGACCATATATATGATAATCCTATACAAGATTGGATTTGATGATATATGTGGTAATCCTACATAGGATTAGGATTATATTTTTTAGCCTACATAGGATTGGATTTCTATGCTATATAAAGAGGTCTATAGGTTCTCCTTGAGATATCTCATTGTGTGCTCAAGTTATTGAATAAGTTCAACACAAGAGAGCTAAAGTTGTTGAATAAGTTCAACACAAAAAATTTTGAGAGATTTTTTTTTATCTTTGTGATAGAGAGTTCTTGAGTGCAAGGAGAGAAGTGTTGAGAGCTATTGTAATTCCTTTTCTTCTTCATAGTGGAATTAAATCACCCTCGTTTGTGGAAGTAGGCATCTTGATCGAACCACGTAAATCATTGTCTTTGTGGTTGTGAATTTTTTTTGAGTTTCTTGGGTTTATTTCCGCTGTGCCACAATAAATTGGTATCAGAGCTTTGGAAGTCGAGCAAAGTTTTCGACAAAGTTCTCAGAGAAAGTTAATTGGGTGGATTCTTGATATGGCTCCGTCAAGCAGGATCGGGAAGTATAAAATTGAGAAGTTCAATGGGAAGAATGATTTTGGCTTTTGGAAAAGTCAGATGAATGACGTTCTCATATCTCAAAAGCTTCACAAAGCTTTACGGAAAAAGTCCAAAAAGTCCACTGACATGATCGATGATGATTGGGATGACATGGATCTCGAAGCATGTGCCGCTATTCTTTCGTGTTTGGAAAGGGATGTCGTGTACTCTATGAAGGACGAAACCACCGCCGTAGGGCTCTGGTTGAAGTTGGAATCACTCTACATGACGAAGAATCTCACCAACCGACTTTATAGGTTAAAGTCGCTCTACAGACTACACTACTAAAATAACCCAGATTAGCGACGTCAGGAGACGTCGCTAAATACGTCGCAGTACGTCGCTAACAATGATTTGCGACGTATTTAGCGACGAAAAACCTACGTCGCTTATAGGCAAGTCGCAGATGGTAATTTCGTCGCCGAACGTCGCTATTTGCGACGCGGCGTCCATTGTCGCTAGACGTCGCAAAATGAGCGACAGAGAGCGACGTATAAGTACGTCGCCAACATTGCGACGTAAAGCGACCACTAGCGACGCTTCAAAAGTTTATAAATGATGACGAGGCATGGCATCCACGTGGCCACGTGGGCAACGTAGCGACGTGTATTAGCGACGTCGAGCGACGTAACGTCGCTAGTTAGCGACGTATAGCGACGTTTGTGTGACGTCGCAGTACGTCGCAGAACATCGTTATACGTCGCTAATGTTAAAAAAATATAATTGATATTTTTGTTATGCTGTGTTTCTGTGTTTACAGTGTGTGTGAAGTGCAGTGTTCGAACCATCGACAGTTTCGCTTACTGTTCTATGTTTTATCTTGGATAGAAAGAGCAACAGTTCAGGGTGCACTTCTCGGAGCTTCCTCTTCACGTCCTTCACCTTCTCGAAAACCTTTACGACGTCCGAGAAAGTGAAGGCCGTGAAAATGAAGCTCTCAGAAGTGCACCCTGAACTGTTGCTATTTCTATCCAAGATAAAATATACAACAGTAATCGAAACTGTCGATGGTTCCGAACACTGTATTTCACATTCACTGTAAACACAGACACACATCATAACAAAAATACACAATATATTTTTTTTTAAAATTTCGGCAGCATCTCCTTTGTATATCAGATCATCGCTTATAACCCAGCGTAGGTATATTTGTCATCCCGTCGCAGATATCACAAAGTAAATATCACAATAAAAATAGGAGGCAGTGCAAAGTAAATATCACAGACACCCATCCTCACAAACATCCAATAGAGTCAAATAAAAATGAAAGATGATAAAAAGTCTCCCACCAAGTGTATAAACAACAGTGTATGAATAAACAATTTGCCCATAGGGCCAATACATACAAGTCATAAAAAAACCAATAAAATCACTGCGGACCCCTGCCGCACAACTGGGATAGAATGTAGTCATACTGCTCCTGGGTGAGCTGTACCGTAGGGGCAGTAGGAGGCAGTACAATGTCTGGAGTCGGCGCCGGAGGCAGTGCAGTATCTGGAGTCGGCGCCGTCGATGGACCCGGAGGACGTACCTGCTCCAGCTCTCGCAGTCGCTCACCATGCGCAGCAAGGGTACTCACCACCTTCTCAGTATACTGAGCGAGTGAGAGAGAAAGGCTCCTCTGCGATCCGTCCAGCTCGACCTGTCTACGCTCCGTGCGCTGCGTAGACTCGGTGAGCGTCTGCAAGTTGGCAGCTGCAGCCTGATGCAGACTCATCAGCTCCTGTATACTGCGCTCGACCGCATCAAATCGTCCGGTGACGATCGGAGGGTCGGATCGTCGCTCGACCGCATCAGAAATCTGCTGCTGCAACTCGCGACGCAGCTCCTCGATCTGACGACGAACATCCTCAGCTCGTGACGACGCCTGCGTAGCCGGAGACTGCGCACTGACAGAGGGGGCTCGGGATGACTCCGAAGCCAAATACGCGCCGTAGGATCCCGTACCGTAGTACGTACTATTCTGAAGACCGCCAACGGCGGTCATCCAGAGCTCGTCCGACGATGGCTCTGCAGGCGGCTGGGAGGAAGTACCAGCCCCTCCCTCTGCTTGCGCACTAGCAGCAGCAGCAGCATCAGCCGCCTCCTTCTGTAGCCGAACAAACTCGGCCTAGAATATGTTTGCTAACGTGTAAGTGTTTACTAAAGTCTATATTGATATCTATTTTCCTGTTTTCTAAATTATAGTCAGTTAATATTAGTTGAATAGAACGTACATATGCCTGCGTCGCCCTCTCGTCAATGAAGTCCCCAGCCCTCCGATGGGTGACCAGGAAGACGGTCACCATGTTCGGGTCCTCACCCTTCTTTACCTGTTAAAATATATTATCTATTATTAGTATTAAACATTATATCGAACTATATATAAATTAATGTCCGTCATAGGAAACGTACCAGACGACGAAAATGCTCCGTCATCGGAATGGAGCCACCACACCACTTACCGGCGCTCGACCGCGCCACCTTGGCCTTCTCAGACCGCTCCTGGTACTGGCGCTCGCTGAATCTAGCCTTCATCGCAGTCCACTGCTCTGGCGTAATCCAACCCTGGATCGGACGGCCGGCGCGATCACGACGCTTCTGGTCGTCGATCGCATCACGGATGAGCTTGGCTATGACGGCAGAAAATTGGCCCTCGATCCTCGCCGCCCGGTGTGGTGGATAGAAATAGGTCCTCTACAAGAAGTAAAATACAAAAGTTGTATAATATACACAAATGATTATTAAAATTTAAAAATAAACAAATTTTTTACCTTGAAGTGGGCGAACCAAAAGGCCTTCCTATCTGCGTGAGCATCTGAGTAGTTGAGCCAAGGCCCACCATAGTTCTGCCTCACAAATGTCCCCAGCTGTCTCTGTACTGCAGAAGGCCGATATCTATACAATAATAATTTTTCATGAATATATATGTACATATAATCATTTGAAAAATATATAATAATTAATTAACTTACTTCATAGGCCCGTCCGTCCAAATCTCCATACGCGTCTCGCCCGGAGGAGCACATGGAGGGTCGCTCTCACCTCCTGCCTGGGCAGGATCAGTCTGATCGCCGTCCTCCATATGATCGGCGTGGGCTCCCTCCATAGAGCCGTCGACAGTAGGAATGCTGGACGGGGGATCAGGGATGCTGGACGCGGGATCAGGAAGGCTGGACGACGAGGGAGGAGTCGCCAACCTGCTAGAACTGCCCTGTCCCGGTAATGGACCGGGAACAAGAAGGCTGGACGACGAGGGAGGAGTCGCCAAACTGCTAGAACTGCCCTGTCCCGCTAATGGACCGGGAACAGAACGGTACACTGGCGTACTCGGAGATGAGGATAAGGGTACGGAACTGCCCTCTCCATCCCCAGCCCGAGGCTGACGGGGCTGCCTAATATATAATCCTCCGCGTCGTCCAGATGGTCTAGTCATACCTGACAATAAAACATATGACAATAAAACAAAAAAAACATATTTATATGATAGACATCACAGATTTTTGAAAAATACCATAGTCAAAAAGTGTCACTGAAGTGTCAATAAAAGTGTCAATAAAGTGTCACTGAAGTGTCACAGATTTATATGATAGAAGTGTCACTAAAGTGTCAAATATGATTATAAAACAAACGTACAGATTTAATCCTCTTCTGAAAATTCATCTAGTTCGTTTAGCTCATCTTCTTCTTCTTCTTCTTCTTCTTCTTATTCCTCCTCTACATCTTCACTTTCATCTGCATCTTCCTCTTCAGATAATTCTACTTCTTCTACATAATTAGATGTGTAATAGGAAACTTCCGTCGTGTCCACTTCTATAATATTTGGTACAAGAGGTAGTTCATCCTGTTGATAAGCTATATCGTCAACCTCAAAGGTATTTCTAGCTTTGGTCTTGCATACTGCCCACCAGTCCGACCTTGTTGTTCTCCGTTTAGGATAACTTGTGAAGTACACGAGCTGAGCCTGACTTGATAGAACAAATGGTTTATAGGCTTGATATCGACGCCGATAGTTTATATCAACAAGACCGTGCTTGTCTACTTTCCAACCTTGACCTTCAATCGGATCGAACCAATCACACCTGAATAACACAATCTTAGCAGACTCTATTCCATAACTATATGTCAGCTCCACAATCTCCCGTAACACGCCATAGAAATCGTTGCCCGCATCAACATCTTTGTAGTTCGAAGATCTGATACACAAACAGCTGTTTTTGGTGGAATCGAGATCCACAAAGTTGTCTCTGATCGGGCAAGTTGTTGACTTGAACCTAAATCCATTAACACAATAGCTTGGCCATATTTTTGCAGCATAAATTGGTCCCTTGGCTAGCGTTCTAATAGACTCATTCTCAAGTCTTGCGTATGGACGATCGACCTAAATACCACGAAAGAAGCAATTAAGCTCATTTTCAATCAAGTGCATATACAAAAAGGTAATTACAGAGTTCTCAAGTCTTACATATGTACTCAACCATGATGGAAAATAACGTCTCATTTCTTGTTCTAGTTCTTCTTCTGTTATGTGTGGCCTACCCGACCTCACATCATCATTAAATATGCTGAAAACAACATCGTTCAATTAATGTAATAGTATAATAATTAACACTATTAAAATAATATAGACGTATTAATTACTTACCCCTCCAGTTTCTCTACTTTCTTTTCGTCGCAGTTGAGTAATACATACACCTGAGCAGCCCTTAGCTCATCATCGTTCAGATATCTCTTTTTCATCTTACCCGATGGCTTTCCTGGAGCATTGAATACCTTCAGTATTGTATCATTACTTTCATGATCTCCCTCGTCGTTTCTGGAAGCTCTCGTTCTATTAGTTACAACATGAGGCTTGAAATACATCGAACAAAAGTTTGTAATCTCCTCGAGAACATAGGCTTCACAAATAGAACCCTCGACCCGTGCCTTATTTTTCACCTTTCTTTTTAGGTGATTCAAATGTCGCTCGAACGGGTACATCCATCGATATTCGACGGGTCCACCAACACGTGCCTCATAGGATAGATGAATCGGCAAATGCTCCATAGAGTCGAAGAATCCAGGAGGAAACACCCTCTCTAGCTTGCATAGTGTTACCGTAATGTCCTTCTCTTGCTTTTCTAGACGATCAACGAGCAATTTCTTAGAACAAAGATCCCTGAAGAATATGCTAAGCTCCGTCAATGGATCCCAAACTGCCTGCGGTAAGAATTCCCAAAATACAATCGGAATTAACCTCTCCATGAATACGTGACAATCGTGGCTCTTCATACCCGTCAATTTGTTTTCCTTCGGATCGACACATCTTCTCAGATTTGATGCATATCCGTCTGGAAATTTTAGGCCCTGGATCCACCGACAAAGTCTCACTTTATCCTCCTTGTCCAGCGAAAAAATTAACTTCGGAAGGAACTATTTTCCATTCTGCTGTATCAAATACAACGCAGGGCGTTTGCATATTTCTTTTAAGTCCAACCTGGCCTTAGGATTGTCTTTCGTTTTTCCCTTTACGTCCATCACAGTATTAATTATGTTATCAAACACATTCTTCTCAATATGCATGACATCAAGATTATGTCTGATCAGATTGGTACTCCAGTATGGCAGATCCCAGAATATGCTCCTCTTTGTCCAGTTATGAACTCTACCAAATCCATCGCACTTGTACCCAGTTGTAGGATCTTCGATAGCACTTGAAAAATCTTTAACCTCCTCCCATATCGTGTCTCCGCACCACCTTGGCGGTGGATCACTCTTCTCTACAACGCCGGCACGGAAAGCATTCCTGTTCCTTCTGAACGGATGATCTTTTGGCAGAAATTGCCGATGACAATCAAAGAAGTACGGCTTTCCGCCGTATTTCAAGCGAAAAGCCTTACTACGGTCCATGCAATACGGACATGAGAGACGGCCATGAGTGCTCCATCCAGATAACATTCCATAGGCCGGAAAGTCGTTGATGGTCCACATAAGGGTTGCCTTCATCTAAAAATTCTGCTTCCTGGAAACATCGTACGTGTTAGCGCCTACTTCCCATAACTGATTCAACTCATCTATCAAAGGCTGTAAGTACACGTCAATGTTCCTCTTAGGATTGTTCGGACCAGGAATTATAACGGTTAGAAACATGTACTGAGTCTTCATGCACATCCAAGGCGGTAGGTTATACGGAGTAACAATCACAGGCCAGCACGAATACTGGGATCCCGAAAGACCAAAAGGAGTAAAACCGTCAGAAGATAGTCCCAACCTGACATTTCGCGGATCTGAAGCAAAATCTGGATACACTCGATCAAAGTGCTTCCACGTTTCTCCATCGGATGGGTGATCCAACACTCCTTCAATCTGTTCTCGCATGTGCCAACTCATATTTTCGGCCGTCTCTTTCACCATAAATAATCTTTGCAACCGCGACGTTAAAGGCAAGTAGTGCATTGAATCGGTCGGTCTTCTTGCACCGGTAGACCTTCCTGTACTAGTTGTCTTATAGCGATCAGCACCACAAAATATGCACACATCTGCATCCTTGTCGTCTTTGTAGTACAACATGCACCCATTGCGACAGGAATCGATTTTCTCGTATCCCATCCAGAGCGATCTCACCATCCTCTTAGACCGGTAGAAGTCTTTAGGCAACTTAGCACCCGCCGACAAGATCTCTATAATCAACTCCAACACTCGGTTGTAGCATTCTTGCGACATATTAAAATCTGACTTAATGCTCAACAGTCTTGTAACCACCTCCAACGGTGAATGATCCTCACAACCAGGATACAATGGAGTCCTTGCATTCTCCAGCAACTCCATGAACTGTGCAGCATCGGCGTTCGGTGCCTCCTCAGGTGCATCATGAACGAAACTAGGCCCCGCAGCGTCGAAAACCATGTTCACGTACCCGTCGTCGTATGCATGATTATCTGAAACAAAATTAGGTCCCGCATGTATATACGGCTCAACGTAAGCCTCCGGCTCTGATGCTAAAGACACAAGTTCTCCGTGTGCGGTCCACTGATAGTAATTAGGCGTGAAACCCCTCGAGTACAAATGATATGTCACTTCCACTTCTGGATAATATTTCACGTTATGACATTTCACACACGGACACTTAATTTTGATGCCGTCCATGTACTGAGGGAACGCCTTAGCAAACTGCAGGAACTGCTCTACTCCCGCTATGTATTCATCCCGCACACCACACATATCATCAGGACGACGATTGTACATCCATGAACGATTCCGCAAGTAGTAATTCATATCCATTTGAAAATAATTCTGCAAAGATGGACACACATTATCCAACATGCACAAATTCGTATATAATGTCTTATTATGGGACACAAATTAGTAGCGGACAGTTACTAATAACAATGATATTGACCGATACCGATACGGTTTGGCATGTTCCGATCCGATACAGACTGATACCAAATATTGACCGATATCGACATTGGCATGTTCCGATACTATACAGACCGATACCGATACCAAATATTGACCGATACCGACATTGGCATGTTCCGATACCGATACTATACAGACCGATACCGACATTGGCATGTTCCGATACTATACCGACATTGGACAGTTACTAATAACAATGATATTATCCAACAGGCCGATACCGACATTGGCATGTTCCGATACTATACCGACATTGGACAGTTACTAGACTACACTTCACTTACACCTCTGGATGACTTTGGCTCAAACCAGCCAAAGCTAGTTCAACGAGAGCTCCAAGAAAAAAATGGCTCTCCTCCCACAAACCACAATGGAAACTATACTTGAATAATGCACTCTATTCATTTGCGACTATTCCAGGTGTCCAAATTATAAGCAACCCTATATACATGGTACGAATTTCCAACATGTGACATTCATCCATAGCTACTGTTTAATTGTTTCATTCGGGGTTCTATTATGTGTGAAATATGCAAGACGCAAGTTACATTCCGGATGGACTTTTATATCAAATTGGCGTTTCTAAAACACTAGTCCAAAACATGGAAATCTTTTATTTTCCTGTATCTCTGTTTGTTTGTCATGTATATTTAGAATCTGTCTAGAACTCTAGACTAATGACATTCTTCTTGATATTGGTTTCATGCACATTAAAAATACACTTTCTCAGCTACTATCTCTCCCCTCGTTTTAGGCATACTTTGATTCTTCACATCTTCCAGACCTAATTTAGAGCATATATATAGTTTAAGAAAATCAAGAAAATAGCAGCTTAAGTCATTTATAATTCCAAGAAAAGGTGTGGTATTGTGATTGAAATGCATTTTTGCTAAGGTCCAGAGTTCCGATCACATTCTATCATTATGTTACGTTTCATATCTCAAGGATTTTTTCTATCTATACTACTATATAATAAGAAAAGTTGAGGCTTCACCGTAATTTTTTTTTGTTCCAAACATATCCTTGTTTATGTTTACTGAGTAAAATTGTTCATTAAGTTTAAAATGGACAAGTAGGTAATTATATATAGGAAAAAAATTAAAGAGAGATTGTTGTTTATTCTTTTCGAGTAGTATGAAATGCACATGGAAATCTTTTATTTTCTAAATGCAAGACGCAAGCTGTAAGGGAAAACCCAAAACATGTCCAAGGATCGTGTCAGTGTCCAAGGGTCGTGTCCGTGTCAGTGTCCAAAACACGCACACACAGTGTCAGTGTCCAAAATTTCGAGTTTGTGTGTGTGTGTGTGTGTGTGTGTGTGGGTGGGTGGGTGTGTGTGTGTGGGAGAGAAGGAGGAGGAGGAATTAGGTTAGGGTTTACCGCCGGAGAGGAGGAGGAGCTCCAGGAGGAGGAGGAGCTCGACGGGGGGGGGGAGGGAGTCGACGGGGGGGGGGGGGGAGGGAGTCACCGTGGGGGAGGGAGTCGCCGGGGGGGGAAGGAGTCACCGCGGGGGAGGGAGTCGCCGGGGGGAGAGGGGGAAAAAAATTTCGAGTTTCGATTTTTCGAGTGAGGGGGAAAAGGGAGTCATGTGCCCTAAGTAAAAAAGTTAGCGACGTCCACTGTTGACGTCGCTAACCGTCGCAATAATTTTAATATAAGCGACATATTTTCTTAATATGTCGATGAACGTCGCTATTCAGCGACATACTTTATCTAGTGTCGCCGAACGTCGCTATTCACCGACGTATTGCGACGTTAATAGGAAGGAGTCGCTATATTATATAGTTAGCGACGTAATTTCATTCCGTCGCTAAACGACGTCGCTAATAGAGCATATTTTAGTAGTGCTAGTGATGGAGGAAGGTACGTCAATTCGGGATCGTATTTCAAAATTCAATCGAATTATTTTCGACTTGAACGATGTTGACATACATGAAGAAGATGATCGTTTGGCGCTAATCCTTTTTTTTTTGCCCGATTCTTATGAGAATCTTATTCAAACGTTATTGTACGAGAAGGACTCAATTTTCGTAGAAGAAGCTACGAGTGCCTTATTGTCTAATGAGGTGCTGAGGTTGGCATCTAATGGCGAAAACGATGGAGGCCAAGCCCAAGGTTTGACGGTAAGAGGAAGGACAAACGATAAAGCATCTTTTAGCATAAGGTTAAGATCCAAGTCCAAAACACCTATTGAGAAGGTGAAGTGCTTCAACTGCAATGAGAAAGGACATTATGCAAATAAGTGTTCTCATCCAAAGCAGAAGAACAAGAAAAAGGAGAATAAGACAGAGAGAGAAGGTGATGAAGGAAACTGTGCTTCAGAAGCTGATAGTGACGGAGTCTATTTTTCGGTGGCACATGATAACATGAGTGACCGTTGGATTCTCGATTCCGGATGCTCGTACCATATATGTCCAAAGATGGAGTAGTTTTCTTCCTACAAGGCGACAGATGGTGGTTATGTGTTGATGGACAACAACAATGCATGTCGAGCTGTTGGAATTGGATCTATCAAGGTAAAAATGTATGATGGAATTGTGCGAACTTTGACCGATGTCAGACATGTTCCCGACCTAAAAAAAATCTTATTTCTCTTGGTACGCTTGACTCGAATAGTAACAAGTTCGTCGTCGAGGGTGGAGTCTTGCGGGTTGTTCATGGTTCTTTGGTAGTGATGAAAGGTCACCGACAGGGTAACCTTTATATCTTATTAGGAAGCACTGTGACTGGGACTTTAGCAGTCAGTACATTTGATTTGTCTGATAGCACGCGTCTTTGGCATATACGGCTTGGATATATGAGCGAGAAAGGCCTGTCCTTACTGAGCAAGCAAGGATTACTGAAGAACTTGAAGAAGCCAAGTATGGATTTCTGTGAGCATTGCGTTTATGGCAAGCAGACAGGATGACCTTCAGTACAAGCAAGCAGAAGACAAGAGGTATTCTCGCCTATGTGCATACAGATGTATGGGGACTGTAATGCCCCGCTCCGCACGAGGTATTTGGTTGGCTTGTTGGATGGGATCAGAATGCTGGACCGTGACTTATGTTGGAAATCAGGAGAATTGAGACTGATGCAGTCTTTCTTAGCTGGCTAGACAGAATGGGTATTGGAACGTGGCTCGCTGGTGGAGCTACACTTAGTGGGATTGGAGCAGGAAGACCGTTATGCAAGGCAAGTAGAACTGTCCTCCTTCCTCCTTATTCCCGCATATTTAATAAATGGAATAACATGATACTATGAATTGTCCCTAAATGTTCCATGTCTTAGTTGCTGAATAATAGAGATGCCTATGTTGAGAATTATTGAAATGAATAAGACATGAATATTGAACTGCTGATTGAATCACACTCGAACTGCTAATATAACTTGATGCCTGAGAATGAATTGATATTGTCCCTTGTGCTTAATGTCTATGAAATGAATGAATACTTGAGTAATGAGATGCTATGAGAATGCTACATAAGTAATGAACTGGCTATGCTATTAACACAAAGAATTGAAATGAAATACATCAATCATGTACATTCTGCATAACTGTTAATGTTGCCTGTTTCCTTATAAGCAATGAAAGAAAGAATACTGTCCCTATGAAAAGAATGAAATGCTGCAGGTCCTATCGAGATGCATGAAATATTATTTGTTCCTTTCAGAAAGGAATAGCATGAGAAATGTTGCAATGAAGCAATGAATGAGAAATGATGAGACTTGGGATCGTCGAGATCACTAAGTGGAATGATGAGAATATTGAAAATGATGAGTCGTTGAAAACGACATGGATGAGTTGAATGATGCACTGTTGCCTTTAGTTATTTCAATATTTCACCAATTGCTTTATGATCACGATCGAGTCGGACACGCATTCGCATGGTCAGCGACAACTTGTATACAAGGGGGTGACTGCTTCCTCGGACGGTACCCCGGGACGTTAGGGGGACCGGTCCGACCATGGGGGAAGTGTAAACGTACTTTAAGGGTACGTGGTATCGGAACATTCCATTCGGGCTCGCAACCTGGTGGAATGGCGCGTCGATTACCTTTCGAAGTCCTATATGGCAATATCTGAAAATGGTGCACTAACACCAATAATCATGTTGTAAGGATGCACGCTAATGAATGTTTTATGCAGGCAGAGTAAGTGTAACAGTTAACCTGTATTTGATGCAGGTACGAGGGAGTTGGCTATTGGTAAGAAATCACTAAAATGTGATACACTTAATATATGTGTTGGTTTAACTTGCATGCTTACGTTCCAAATAAGTAAATGATGCTGTATGTAGCCTTTCAGTATGAGATCCTGCTTAACATGTTAAATTCAGTATGCTAGAAAGATGCCATGCTTTAATCATTGCTCAAACACAACATACATGCTAAGTGATGCTTGAAGTGAGAACTGTTATAACATGTTTAAGATGTTAATGTTAACGATGCCTCAATGGCCTTTTCATGATAACACCTAGTATGCCTCAATGATGCCTTTGCATGATAACACCAAGAATGCTAAATGATATGTCCACATGAATGCTACTAAGAATATGTTTACATGCTTCACTATGATTATTGCCCATGAACTGTAAACTGATGCTAGGCCCCAAATAGAAAGATCATTCTAATAAATGCTTGCTTAAATGATCACTTTAATGTTGGTTTATGCGAGTGGGTTGGATTCTAATCGCCAGTGCATAGATGATGTGCTGACCCACGTTTTGTGGACAGGTGCTCTTGCTTGGGATATTCTACACACGAAGATTTGGCTTGATTGGTTCCGCGGCATCGAAGATTTGTTGGGAATACAGAAGCTCTCCTTGCACAAGATGATGTCTTTTATTTATAAAGGGCATAATGTATGGAACATTGTAATCAGTTGTACCAGTGAGATTGTAAGCCAAGTCAGTATATCGAGTTGTAATCCAATGTATCCAAGTATCAAATGTAAGCTGTATAGCATTGTTCAGTTGGCTTTCAATGTAAAGTGAGATGTGTTGTAAGTATTGTACTTTAATACAAGTCTTGTACTTTTTTTCGATTATCAATAAAGAGAATAAAGTTCTATATGTCTCTGTGTGACTTCAAGTTGTCCTTTTATCTTCGCTGCTATAAAGAAGTGATTTACTTCTATTCAATAAGAAAGATTGTCCTCACAAACTTCAATTCGTCTGCTTCTGCCGCTGCAATGTGTTCCTATTTGAAGATTATCACCTATGTACCATCTCTGCCTTTACAAGTGCATTACCAGACTTGTACGACATCACGCCCAAGCGAGGACGATCGATTCCAAGAGAAAAATGTGTCAATAAATGACTCTACGAATCGGGGCGTGACAGGGACCTAGCAGGATTCCTTCCAAGAATGTAGTATGGTACTATGTCACTTTTATTGATGATTGTACATGTTATGTTTGATTATATTTCATCAAAACCAAGGATGAAGTGTTCGAAAAGTTCAAGCAGTAGAAAACGACTATAGAGAACAGAACAGACAGAAAGGTAAAGACGATGAGGCCTGATAATGGTACTGAATATACCTATGGACCTTTCAAAGATTTCTGTGCTCAAGAAGGTATCGTTCGACATTGGACTGTTAGGAACACACTGCAGCAGAATGGGTTAGCAGAGAGGATGAACCGAACCTTGCTTGAGAAAGTAAGATGTATGCTCTCCAATGCCGGTTTAAGCGAGGAATGGTGGGCGGATGCTATACACATGACGCGATACTTAGTTAATAGATCACCAACTCCGGCTATAGATTGTAAGACTCCATGTGAGGTGATGACCGACAAACCAGCAGATTACAGCACCTAATTTGCGCGTGTTTGGATGCAAAGCTTACTATCATGTCAATGAGGGTAAGTTGGACCCGAGAGCCAAGAAAGCAATATTCTTGGGATATGCACAAGGAGTGAAGGGCTACCGTCTGTACTGCTTGGAGGATAAGAAGTTCTTAATCAGCAGGGATGTCACATTCGACGAGTCTTTAGTGTTGGCTTCGAGCAAGAAGAGTGTCACGTCCCAGAACCGGAATACTGGAGAGCGTGAGAATGACTCAGCCAGCTACGTATTATGGGTAGATGAATACCGTATAATACGATCAATGCTGTCTAAAGGACAAGGGGGTGAATACTACATGAAAGTCTCGCTATGGTCACTTCACATCTATTGTCTCAATCATTCAAACAAGAAGAAATAACAGAGAACATTTAAGATAAAACAATAATGCGTCCCAAACGCTTAGTCAAAATGTTCTTGAGATCTGGCTTTACAAAACATAACCAGATGATATAGCAACATATACACAATTGTTATCAGCTGCAGTCTGACGTAATTATAATTATGTAAAAGTAAGTGCAAGACTATCCGACTAACATGTCGGTGCCAAGCGGCAAAATGTAAAGTAATTAACAAAACGAGCGAGAAAGTAAGGAATCCACTCGAGTCCTCCTGCGATCATTCCTCTAGTATTGACCATCTTGGAGGTAGAGGTAAGCTGAGTCCTCGGGAACCGGCTCTAAATCTGGCCATGCAAAACCAGAGAGGTTAAACCTCTAATAGCAATTATCGCAAGAAAGCACGATATGAGACATTAAACCAGCAAATAAGAGAATATAATAATTGATCTATGCTTGCTACTAGGATTCACGTAACATCACGACACTTCGAACCAACCTCCCAACCAAACAAGGACAAAAGTTGGCCCGTCATGTCCTGATGCTCTGATCATCTCAGTTAGGTAACAGAGTAGGTACAGTACACAAACAAATCAACTTAAACGGCCATCCAACTCCTACGGCTTACTACTGTGAGTTCCAAGTTATCCTGGAATTATGCAATAAGGATTTCTCAGTTCATACTATGGGCAAGCAAGGCTAGTCTATCCAATCAATCAATTGTGCCAATCATGAATTAGACGAGTCCCAGCGGGACGCCCGTCATCAATATACAATATACAATCATATAAGCAGATACCGCTCCCTGCCCGTGTAGTAGACTTGCAGTATCTGTGGGAACCAGCCGGTCTGTCGAGCACTAATAGTCCCAAAGAGGGCTGCCATGTAAGAACTCGAAAATCTATACTCTCCATACAATCATTATTTTATTTAACTTAGTAGCCTCGATGTTAAGTGAAATTCCATACCGTGGATCATGGTCATTCAGAATGAGTACTTCCGTACAAGGTACGATATGCCCAACTCTACAACGATACCCGTACGGTTAAGTTGTAGGTCTTACATAGCGTAATGAAACAATTAAAACTAACCACGGAATAATCATGCCTTGACCATAGAGTACACATGATGCTTTCGTAAAATAAATAAATAATTGTAGCCTGCATATATCTATATGTCAATATTCGGGATTGGCCAATCGATTGCAAATATGAACGTGTCTTATTCCATTTAGTTCAATAAGACTACTAGCCAGTCTCTTAGTTCCATCTAGGAACGCATGATCAATAATTAATCAAGATAACAATCAATGTTAATTAATGTCAAATTCGGAAATAAAAATTGGGAAATAAATAATCTCATGCGCTGTGGGAAATGATTGGGAAATAAATAATCTCATGCGCCGTGGGAAATGATTGGGAAATAAATAATCTCATGCACCTGAGGAATGAAGATTCATGCGGCTGTGGAAAATGATTGGGAAATAATAATCTCATGCGCTGTGGATGTTCTTCCTCTCCGAAATTTTTTTCTGAGAACAGAACCATGGAAGCCATTGCTTCCAAGCTCCATAAATCTTTCATTCCAAGCCCAAATATGGACTTCCATAGGTCAAAATTGGGTAGAACGAAATTCTCTACAACATGGAACCATTAAAACTTGAAGATAACAAAGTTTACTGGATCAAAACCTAAAAAACCCGAAAATGTATCAAACTTAGATCTACAACAAATAAGCCATGGAAATTGAAAATGCTAAGTACTAAAGAGATTTAGAATCAAATAAGAAAGATGATGGAACAATAATAATAGGGATCCATCAGGAAGCAAGTTGGCACTTGCCTTGCTCTCCTAGGTTGGTGGGAGAGTTATGAGGAAGAAGAAGAGTAATGAGAAGAAGTAATGAAGAGAGAGAAAGGGTTTGAGGCTTTAAATGGGGTGGTGGTAGGTGGGGATTTATTTCGGTTCATAATGAACCAACATAATTAAACCAATCTGAGCCGAACCCATAGCAAAGCTAAAGCAGAGTATAAAAGCAGAAAGTAAAGTGCAGAAATAGAATTGCAGGAAATTAATTAACATGAAATTAAAAGAATTTAAATACAGAGCAATACATGATAAATATAAAATATTTACATTTAAACAGTACATGCATTCTAAAAATACGTATTCTGGGAATGAGAAGTGACAAAGAGCGAGTCCGATCATGATGGTGGTGTATCTAGCAAATCTTAAATAATTGAGATTAAGTCGTCTGAGGATGCATCAGATGAGGTGGATATTTCTGAAGATGTTCAGCAAGCCCCACAAGAGCAACAACCAAAGGAGGAGCAGCACCAGCAGCAAGATTTCTTGGCCACCACTAGGCCAAGGAGATCAGTCAAGCTAGTACATATGTATGAATTTGAGAAACCGGTAAAGCATTATGGACAGCTAAATATGGTGGCATATGCACTACCAGTGGAGGATGACGAGCCTATCACATTCAGTCTGGCGGTCAAAGATACTAGCAGCGAGAACTGGATGGTGGCTATGCAGGAAGAGATTGAGTCTCTCCACAAAATTATACATGAGATCTGGTTCCATTGCCCAAAGGCAAGAAGGCTATAGGCTGCAAGTGGGTGTACAAAAAGAAGGAAGCTTCTCCAGAGTCAGGTGGCATTCGGTTCAAGGCAAGATTAGTGGCAAAGGGCTTCGCGCAGAAGGAGAGAGTGGACTACAATGAGATCTTTTCTCCGGTGGTCAAGCATACTTCTATTCGCGTATTGTTGAGCTTGGTAGCTCATCATGATCTCGAGTTAGAGCAACTCGATGTGAAGACTGCATTCTTGCATGGCGATCTTGACGAAAAAATTTATATGCATCAACCGGAGGGCTTCAATGTGGTTGGCAAGGAAAATCATGTGTGTTTATTGAAAAAATTATTGTACGGGTTGAAGCAGTCACCTCGACAGTGGTACAAGCGGTTCGACACTTTCATGACACGACATAATTTCACCCGAAATAAGTATGATTGTTGTGTTTATTTTCATAGAGTACTTCGTGGTGGAGACTATATCTATCTATTGCGTTATGTGGATGATATGCTTATTGCCTCAAAAAGTATGGTAGAGATAGATAAATTAAAATCTCAACTTAGCTCGGAGTTTGAGATGAAAGACTTGGGTGGAGCCAAGAAGATTTTGGGGATGGAGATTAAAAGGGAGAGGGAGAAACAAAAATTATCTTTGTCTCAAAAGTCGTACATTAAGAAGATCATTGCTCGTTTTGGTATGGAAGATGCAAAGACTATTTCTACTCCCTTGACTGGCCACTTTAGGCTCTCAGCCAAGTTATCCCCTACTACAGATGAGGAGAAGGAGCACATGGTTCGATTTCCTTATGCTAGAGCAGCTGGCAGCTTAATGTATGCTATGGTGTGCACTCGACCAGACATTGCACAAGCCGTAAGTGTGGTTAGTCGCTTTATGGCTAATCCGGAAAAGAAGCACTGGGAGGCTGTGAAGTGGATATTCAGGTACTTGAAGGGCACCACTGATGTGGGATTACACTTTGATAGACTTTAGTCAAGTCAGTGGATATGTGGATTCGGACTATGTTGGTGATCTGGATAGGCACAGGTCAACTACTGGATACGTGTTTGTTTTACATGGTGCACCAGTCAGTTGGAGGTCTATGTTGCAAGCTACGGTTGCACTATCGACTACGGAAGCAGAGTATATGGCGGTAACAGAGGCAGTAAAAAAAGGCCTATGGCTTCGTGGTTTGATTAATAACTTGGGGGTGAAGCAGGATGTAGTTGATGTGCATTGTGATAGTATGAGTGCTATCCACTTGGCAAAAAATCAAGTCCATCATGCAAGGACGAAGCATATTGATGTTCGCTACCACTTCATATGGGATGTTGTAGAAGACGGTAATATTGCACTTGAAAAAGTGCATACCAAGGACAACCCCCGCTGATATGTTGATAAGGTTGTTCCTGGAGCTAAGTTCCAATATTGCTTGGACTTGCTCCAAGTCCTACCAATTGCTTGAGAGCCCTTAGGGACGGACTTGACGAATGGTTGATTTGGTGAAGCTATGCGGTTGAGAAGTGTCGGCTCAACTTTGTAGCAAAATCTTGTCGAGGTGGAGATATGAAGAAAATTGTCCAAAAATAGGTCCATGACCTTTTTGACCATATATATGGTAATCCTATACAAGATTGGATTTGACCATATATGTGGTAATCCTAAATAGGATTAGGATTATATTTTTTAGCCTCTATGCTATATAAAGGGGTCTATAGGTTCTCCTTGAGATATCTCATTGTGTGCTCAAGTTGTTGAATAAGTTCAACACAGGAAAACTAAAGTTGTTGAATAAGTTCAACACAAAAAAAAATTGAGATATTTTTTTTTTTTATCTTTGTGATAGAGAGTTCTTGAGTGCAAAGAGAGAAGTGTTGAGAGATATTGTAATTCTTTTTCTTTTCGTAGTGAAATTAAATCACCATCGTTTGTGGAAGTAGGCATCTTGACCGAACCACGTAAATCATTGTCTTTGTGATTGTGAATTTTTTCTGAATTTTTTATGTTTATTTGTGCTGTGCCACAACAAAACACCAATCGAAATTACCTTGGACCAGCCCTGTCCAGCATTATACTTATAATCTAAGAAAAGTGCGTCAGTATTGTCAACAGCCACTCTATACATATTTGCAGCTGAACAACTCCCATGTCATTTCGGTCTTCGAAGTAATTTTCATAGTTGATGTGGCTATGACTTGTGCTTCTCTTGATTCATAATTAGTTTGCGGTTGTTTAGAGTTAACAAATGGTCTAGGAAGCACAGTGTGCGTCTCTTCTTCTGTGTTGCTAACTACTCTGGTTGATACCTACTGTACTATATGAGGTCTGGTAGTAGAATGGAATTTGATTAGGTATATGTGGGTACTTTTTTTTATTTTACTTTTATATGTAGGTGTGTATATATATGTGTGTGTACATGTGATTCTCTATTATTGTTGTTGACTATCCAGAGAGATTGTTGCTGTCTTGCTGAAGAGAAGTTGTCATGGAGATGGAGACGACAGCCAGGTGACAGGCTTGCCGAAGAAGAGGTTTCCCTGATGTTGAAAGAGACTGAAGCAAAGTGCTTTCTCTGTCCGCTACACATGCCCATGACATTCACACCCCATTTATTTATAATAGCTTCTCTCTCTCTCTCTCTCTCTGTTGAGTCAGTTAGTAAGTAGTGTGTGATTTGGTACAGAAGCTCAGCTAATGAATGAATGGTAGTTAGTTTTTGGGTTGGTTGAATTTAATTTGGGAAGCTACACATACAGAACGTGCATGCAAGCAATGTCTGGTCAAACTTGGCTTTTCCTTTCCATTGGGGAAGTGCCAAAATAACTCCTACCCAACTAACAATATTAAGGCTTTTTCTAAAGGCACCTCCACTGTTACTAGGGACTATCACTTACTAGGAAACAGTTCAGGTTTGAGGAACTTTTACTGGAGACGTCCCGAAAATTATTTGGGGGCAACCCAATATTAGGATTTTTCTCTCTCCTCTCTCCTCCTCCTCCTTCCTCCTCCTCCTCCTCCTTCCTCCATTAGGATTTTTCTCTCGCCGGTAGAGTGGAGCGGCGCTGGCAGAGCCGAGACTCGCCGCAGCCGTTGGGTTGGGGTTCACACGACGGCACGAGAGGTGGATACGCTGGAGGTGGTCGGCGACGGAGGAGAGGTGGTCGGTGTGGTCAGCGACGGAGAGGTGGACGCACTCGACGGAGGAGAGGTCGGCACCCGGCTCGGTGTGGTCGGCTGGCTGCTTGGGGCGGTTGTAGGTCGGAGGCGGCGTCGGAGAGGAGGGTGACGAGGGTGGCGCCGACGAGGGACGCGACGACGACGAGGTCCTCGACGGTGGGGCGGCTCTCCAAGGCGACGACGAGGCCTTCGCATCTGCTGCTGCTGCTGCTGCTTCTTCTTCTCCGAGGACTGCCAACTTGTTGGCAGTCCTAACATATGTTAGGACTGCCAACATGCTGGCAGTCCTATTGGCAGTCCTAACATATGTTAGGACTGCCAACAAGTTGACAGTCCTAGGACTGCCAGTAAGTTGGCAGTCCTAACATATGTTAGGACTGCCAACAAATTGACAGTCCTAGGACTGCCAGCATGTTGGCAGTCCTACTTGCTGGAAAAAATTGGACTAGTCCCAAGTAAAAAAAATTTGATGACAAACTTGTAATTTTTTGCAAAAATTTTAGAATAACCATAAGTAATTGGTGTGGTGCCTTTAGAAAAAGCCTAATATTAAACTAAGAATGAGCTCCCTCTCCCATGCTAATATTAAACCAGGAATGAGCTCCCTCCCTCTCCCATGCACATGGCATGAGAGAGGAGTAACGTCTACTTTTTCTTCAACTACATATTTTAAATTTTGGGTGATTTTCATAAATAATTCACATAATCTCATTTCCCTTATTTTCATTTCTTTCTATGGTACCAAACGGATTTTTGAATATAAGATGAAATGTCTTCAAGGATTCATATTCTGTTATAATTTGTGAATAAATATGTTCTATTCCGCTATAAATATTCTATTTCTTTTTTTTTCATTTTTATAACGCATTATGAACACGAATGCTCACAAACATATATATACACTAGAAAGATGGGACGGACAGCATCGAAGGAAACTATCAGGCAATCCCTGCCAGAGGGACTGGGACGATCGGTCCTTAATTTGTTGCTATTAACAATTTACGTCATATAATTAGGTTTTATAAAATTATTTCCAGTGTTCCAATCCTATCGTCTGCCATATTGCATGGAAACAAATCATTTTCGAAGTAAACTACTATTGATTTTATTTGTTCGTATATTGGTTTAATTGAAGTGGATTCGTGTCACCTATATTTCTTTGTGGTGGTGATGGTTGGTCGAAAGGAAGAAAAAGGCATTTACGATATATAAAGAAGAACAAAGTACGTAGCTTGCTATGTCATGTTGTTCTCTACATGTATTTTATATAGTCAAGAATGTAAATAATATAAATAAATGATCTGACCGAGACCGAGGTTTGAATTTTGTTCAATGTCCTTAAGATAATATTCGTCCTGCACCGGCGCTTACGGTTTAACAACGATTAGTCTCCCATGATACACTGATTCTTCTCCTTCGGTAGCAGCACTTCGCACCGCAGAAACTTGACGAAACAATCTAGGTACTCTCTCTCTCTCTCTCTCCCCCCCTTGGACTTAATGCTTGATGTATGAATTGAGTGAATTGAATTACTCAAAACACTATGCTTTCAGAAATGACAAAGAGACATAATGTGACTAGACACCATGTTTGGAAGGGACGCGCCTTTCCAATAGATAGATACAATACAAATTGGACACACTTATTGGCAGGGGCGGATGTAGGTATAGCATGGGGTGGGCTGGAGCCCACCCCAATTTTTTATTTTACTTTTTTTTTCACCATATAAATTTTTTTTGATTTTTTTATATGGATTAGTCTACTTCTAACCCCCCCAAATTTTTGGTAGCCCACCCCACTTATAATTTCTGGATCCGCCCCTGCTTATTGGAGCTTTAATAAAACATTTTAATTCATTTTTTAAGTCAAATATATGTTCTCTTTTCCAACAATCCTCACATGAATGAATATTTGACTGTACACAATACAAACATAATACAAACGTAATGAAGACAGGGAGAGATCATTTGAAAAGTTATTGTATCAGGATAGGTAGCTTTTGGTCTTTAATCTTCCTTTGTGAATATTTATTGAGTTTACTAGCTATCCAGTGAACATGATGTCTTGACATGTTCAACTATTGTTGTAAACTTGAGTTAATAAGTATCACACAATTTATTTTTGACCAATATTGCTTCTATTGATTTGTTCATTTTGGTCCTAAACATTAGCCTGCTTTAATAAGTGTTCTTAGATAATTCAGCCTTATAATTCTGATAGAAGCGGCCCCACTTCCACACTCACATATGTGACTTTCTAATAAGAGTATCCTTCTATACTCCAATTGAATTTCAAGTCATATGAATCATTAAAAGCAATGTTTACCCTAATGTTTTTTGCAGACGACACTATTATTTGTCACCTAGTGAATGGAAAGAGTATTGAAATACTTGTCAGTGTAATTTAAGAATTTTACATAATTAGGCTGTCCCTTTGAACCTAGATCCTGGCTCTCCAGTCAACTAGGTTGGATTTTCCTTTATGAAATTTCTTTTATCACAGGCTTCAAGCCCATTCCCCCCGATGACTTATATACTTGCTCTCTTGTCAAACCTTTAGTTAGTGGATCCGTAAGGTATTTATTTGATTTTACATAATTAATCGTGATTATGCTATTAGAAAGAAGTTGTCTAACGATATTGTGACGTCTCTGAATGTGTCTTGATTTACCGTTATAAATATGACTTTGTGTTCTACCGATAGCAGATGGATTATCACAATGTATACAAATTGCTGGAAAGGATTGTAACTCCGCTTCCCGGATGTTTCAAATTTATTTATTTATTTATTATTGTGTTTAAAGATAATTTTCATCGAGAGTTTGCGAATAATATTTTATAATTATTTCTATTATAAAAAAATTAGTTTTAAATTTACGATTTGAAAATACTAATTAAGTTTTGATAAAAATAGTTATCCTTGAATTTTGTTATGAATTTTAAAAGATGGTTGACTTTCAAAATATTGGTTTCGAAAATACTTTTAGAAGTTATAAATATTTGAATAATAAAAAGGGTTTGTCCATCTGTTTTTAAATAAACCTTTGGATTTATTAAAATATACTTTAAATTATTTGATAATTTTGAATATTATTGTAAATTGCTGTGTTAATCAATTATTAATTTTGAATTTCAATTTATGTGTAATTTAAATTATTATGATAAATAGTAAGTATTATTTAAAAACCATTAGGTTGATCATTGATTGATAAAATTCTGAACGTATATGATTTAAATTAGTTGATAATATCGAAAGTCGATTAAATTAAATTAATATAATTATCCATTATTGGTTTTAAGTTAAATTAAACTAGTGTTCAAAATATTTTATTCATTTAAATTAGAGAAAGGGTTATCTAACACAAAATTGTAATCCTAATCTATATAGGGAATATCCACCTATATATAACGAGGTCCACCATTTGTTTCCTCAATTTCTCAACACATCCATAATCAACCAAACCGTCATCTACCATCACTGTCGACATTGTCTCTGCGCCTCTGGCATAAGCTACGCCTACGGAGCTTCCGCCCTGACTTTACCACTGCTCCAGTCGTCTACCACCTCCTCTCTGCCATCCTCCTCCATGCCACCAGACCTTCGATCGCCACCAACATCAACACCCCTACCTCCTTCACCGACCCTACTCTCCCCGTCGATCCCGCCATCACCACCTCACTCACTACCACCTTAAATAGAGACACACAACCCCCGTTGAACACCAGTAGCCTCCTCTTCCAATGCCACCATCACCACTAACCACAGCCAACACCACCATCACCACCATGTCATCATTGTAGGAACGAATCGTAAAGCGCAATATTCTGGAGGGGGGTGAATAGGGTAGGCAGCTGTAGTGCCCCGTCCCTACATCGTACCCTATTTCTGTCCACGGGGTGCACGAGAAAGGAACACTGTCGCTATCGATTCGGCCGGGACCGATAGGTCGGAATCGACTGAGTCGATCGAACGGGAACGGTTGAATTAAGATCCATTCCACGTTATGGAATGGCTTCTTCGGAACCAAGTCCCATATTCAGCGGGTTGTGTCTCGAGGATTGGCTCTGCTGCTGAGTCGGGAGAGACCTCCCGTTGCTCTGGTTTTCATGCCGCGCTTGATTTGGCTTTGGCTTTGGTTTTCGTGAATGTGTTGTCGTGAATATTTTCGATGGGTTTTCGTGACGCATTTTTGAGCTTCGCATTCATATCAAAATTTCTTTAATTACACAGTGTTCTAATCAGTTGCTTATGCGAATGCAGGTGATCGTGTAGGCGACGACAGCACAGCCAATCGATCACTCGCTTGAAGCAAGCCTAAGGCGAGTGGCTGACCTCCTTCGTCTCGTCCCTCTACATCAAAATCAATATGAAGTAAAATGAATACTTGTCATAATAGTGTAGAATCAAAGAAATCGTGGCACGATTCTTCACGAAACACTTGCTATCAATCTGCCGGTATTGAAAATAGAAAACATGCTTTCTTATGCAATTACACTTAGCCTATGCAAAACCATGAATGAATCGATTAACGTTTATCGCAACGATACGGCTAAGTAAGTAAATCGACTAAGTTCGAAAGAACGGCTAAGTTTCGCACATAAAAAAGAAATGATAAGGTTCTAGAAAAGAGAGAGCATTTTTCAAGACACTGCAAAACGGTCATTGGACAACTTGTCGACAAGGTGTATTTTCCTCGAATGGTTGCCTAGGCCAAGGGACCGATTCGGCCCGGAAGGAACGAGAATAGCAAGCGCAAGCCCTTCATCGGCGTGGGTTATTCGGGAACTTTCGTACAGGGCTCGCTACCCGCCGCGAAAGGGTCGCCGTCTAACCCGGTTATAGTCCGTGATAGCTTGACATTGCCAGTGGCCTTCACACCCTCACTGCTTAACAAATGCACGTGACACAGGATCAATATGATAGCTGCTTAATGCTTTACAATTTCATATGCTTGCCTGAAAATATGTTACATGCAATTGATCAGGATGGTTAGAAAGATCACGTAAATTGCTAGCTAACATGTTTATAAAACTTCTTGAATCAAATACAGAGCTTGGATTTAATTAGCCATTCGCCAGTACATATGATCGTACTGATCATCGCTCTTTGCAGGTCCCACGAACCAGGAAGGACGCGCCAACTAGCTCGGCGACGTTCATAATTTTGAAGCTTCGGCCGTGCGTCGAAGACTTTTTCTGCGACTCTACTGTTGAAGGCTCTCGACAGTCCAAGGAAGATGACTCAGCGTCCCTCCCATCCAGGTCACTGGAGTAGTTTATTACATTTTGAGGGATGTGTGCAATGTATGGAACGGCTATCTCATCGGCACTCTTTTGTAATTGAGTCATGTTGTAGCCCGCGCGGCACGAGTCATGTACTAGAGTCTGTAAATGATGTTCATTATCAATAAAGATCAAAGTTTCCTTTACTTAATGTGTGTTCAATTTGTCTGCATACTCTTTTAGATCTCGTGTTTCGGATTACCTTATGACTATGCCTTGTGCGATCGCAAATTAGGTTCGCACGGCATCACGCCCGGGGAATGACTATCGATTCGACGGAATTGGGGCGTGACAGCAGCAAAATTTAGCTAATTAAAAAGTTAGCAGCAAGATCACACAAATATATGTATCAAAAAGTAAATAAATGTAAAGGTAGAGATCAGAAAGCAAACGCAAAGACGACAATGTATACTGGTTTTCTCTTGTGATGACTATTCCAGTCGAAAGAACTCTAGCTTCCAGTTGAATCCACTATTGGAAAATAACGCAAGTTTTCATACGAAGTCCTTGAAACTTCTACAACGTGAGCTTTGATACGAAGTACTCGACCAACTTCAATTGTGAAGTGACTTTCTTCATTCAAGCCTCTGATTACAATCTCTCTGAAACTTCTAGACCGTACCATACTGGCAAATTGACTAGAGGATTGTAACTGGCTTGGAATTTGAAAATAAAAGCTTAGAGCACTTTGGAAGACGTTTAAGTTTAGAGAGAAGAGATGAGAAAGTGAATGGGTGAGTTGAAATGATTGAAATCCTTCTCTATTTATAAGTTTTCCAAAGTCAGAACTCTAACAGAATTCGGACAGAACTCTTTGAGAAAATCTCGGCAAATAGTCGTAGCATCAGTAACAGAAGGAAGACTAAGTTCAAAATCCAACGGACACTAGGCGAATTCGGGCCGAACTCTGGCCGAATTCTCCTGAGGCCTATTTTGAATTTTTGGGTATTTTATAAAACAGATTTTGGTTTTGGCTTCTTGAAAACTTTAAGCAATTAGGAGCTTTTGTAAGAGAGGTTGTTTTTCAAAACATAGGATATTTTTGAAAACGTTTTGGGATAGCCTATTTGCCAGTACGACTCGGTGTATAAAGTATTCCTAAACTCAATAAATCTAAAAATTACATTGCATATAGAAATACAGACTCATACAGCAAAAACGGCTTCGATCTTGAACATATAGGTAGCAGTTCTTTGGCAGTTGTCCAAGTTGTCCAAATAATCCAAGTAGCCCTTATATCGAGACAGAGTTTGATCAATTATTAAAATCAGGTTCGACCATGACCAATGTGCCAACAATCTCTCGCATTTTGATAATTGACAAACCTTGACCGATATAACATCTCGATCGTTTGATTTGAAAAAGAATCAAAATATTGTACTGTGTCCTCAAAAAAATTCATTTATTCTACAAAAGATGTTAGATCCTATTTCTCCCCCGTTGTCACTTAGCAAAATAATTGCAAAGAGAAAGGCTCCCCCGCAATTCATGCATAAGAAACAAACGTTGAAGAAATACAATAAATATATAGAGATAAACATGTATTTCACAGACAGTTTATATGTTGAAGCATAAGCTAAAAGAGATAGTGCTATATGTAAACAACATGATATGAGGATAGAGAATAGTACTAAGCTAAAATAAAAAGCATGCTAAGAAAATCATAAAAGATGTTCAAAATACATCATTCCAGCAATACAGTCTCAGTGCTAATAGAAAAGTAAAGATAAATACTGTCTTGGAATGTCAGAGCATTTCCAAGTAAACATAGACAAAATAAAAGTCTAACTAGATAACATCTAGACAAAATGCATCACGTCTAGATCACATATCCTCAAAGTCATCATCATCATCATCAGCGCTAGCAGTGCCACCATATCCGGATGGACCAGCTACAGAAGTGCCAGCTCCAAAAGGGTGTGGAGTAGCTCCAGAACCAAGGTACCAATCATATACATTACCGAGCTGAAAGAGATGATGTACCACCTCATCCTCATAGAGGTATCCTGAAATAGCTGGATCTCGAGGAAGAGAACTGGCAGAATGTCCAGTCTGAGCAAAACGGAGGTCGACAAATGAATTGGCGAGAGCCTGAAACCGACTGGCATCATGGAACTCACGTTCCCTAGATGTGTCAGTAATAAACGCTCGCAGATCCGAGAGATGCTGATGGATACCCTCATAGGACATAGGGTAATCCTGAGGAGGTGGAGAAGTAGCAGTAGGAGGAGCAAGAGGGATGGCTGCGCTGTGACGTGACAGTCGAAGATATTTGGTCTCAGAGTCAAGAGCACAAGTGTATACGTCAATCTGAAAATGCTGAAAGATGATCGAAATAATCATCGCGTAACCAAGGTTGCGATTCCTTTTGCGACAAGGTCCCATTATCTGAATAATAGTCTTAGGGACAGAAAAGGGGATTCCCTTACGAATGTGATAAATTGCAGACAGTTCAAGGGTGGTAACATCGTCTTTTGAAGTCGATTTTGGCAAAATAGTAGAGTAGACGATGTGATACAATTCATAGTTGAATAAGTTCAATTTAGCAGCCTTGAACTTACCAGAACGAACGCGGGAAGGAGAACAGAGTTCGTTCTTGAAACTGCTTAGAGTAGTGCCAGCGGAGAAATAAAACTCAGTGATATCATCAAGCGGGGCACCTTCGTTAGGGATACCAAGGATTTCTGCTAGGAGGACATCATTGAACTCGATACTATTCCACCTACACGAGTTCTAACAGCAAAAGTGTTCAATATAAAATTGTAATAAAACAGTCTAATGGCATTAGTGGCGATAGGATATTGGTGGATGACAAGTTTGTGTAACCCTAATACCTCAAAGAATGGACGGTATTTAGAAAATACAGTTTATTTAATCAGGGCGCCGGTGCATATTTTGGGAATCAAAAAATCCGCGTAACATAATAAGGATTGATCATGAGTGTCAAAGAAAAACACATTATATGCGCCGTCGGCCGATTGAACCGAAAAAAAGAGTGAATCCGCCTGAGGATTCGAAGACGAAGCCTCTTCACTGGCTGCGATTTTCTTCCTCTTGGAGGCATTGAAGTTCGTAGGCATTGTGTCCAAAATATGAAATACTAAGAACTTGAAAAAGAAGGAAGGAGATGGTTATACCTTCCAAGTTTGGAGTATGATGTTGTCACGCCCTAGTACCAGAGTACTGGAGAGCGGGGGACAGACACAGTCAGCTACGTATATTGAAGTGCAACACACCTCGCAATACGGTCACGGCTGTCTAGGTGTGTGAGAGTTTATCTACAAGTCAACAGTCTCTTATGGTCAAGAACAAGCCTAGTGTCTCAATCTCAAGTAAACAAATTATTGTACAAGATGTCAGATCATCAGACATACAAAGGCATTCCAAATATTACATATTCAGATGATCATAAAGCTAGTCATACAAAATACGAAGACTAGCAAGAGTTTAAGTCATACATGATCAACCCTAGGATTTGCCATCATGTTACAGCCCTTAGGCAGACAGAAAGTAAGCTTCAACACGAGCTAACACTTGTTCGGCGGCTAAACACCTCACAAGAATAATTTATAATTGAGTGGGAGAGCAAAAGAAGAAACCCACTCATTGCCAGGATTAAGTCTGGTGTTCACTATCTGGCTGGAAGGCAGGTATATCCTTGGGTGCTATTCCAAAATCTGGCCATACAAAACTAGCTGGGTCAGAACCCAAAAGAGCAAGTGCCACAAGGGACTTAAGAACTAAAATCAGCATATTAGAACATAGAGACATAAATAATAACAAGATACATGAGTTAGAAAATAGGATGATGAATGACAAGATAACTAAGAAGCTATTCTGGAAACCAAGTTACAACCCGTAAACCAAACAAGGACCTGGGTTGTAACCCTTTACCTGAAGAGAACTTAGTCTTTAACCATTTATCTACAAGAGTAAAGCATAAACAATAATGCACTGAAGTAACCATATACTGGCATTATTTAGACAAGACTAGACTCCATCCATCAATCACGGCCAAGCAAGAGTACGGCTTGATACTTTAACTAACTAGGGTTGTCACAAGCCTAGTTACTAGCAAGATGCAATGAGATGTTCCTACAGTCATAAGCCCTGCAGCTATCCAGGTTATCCAGACGAGGTGATTTATTAGAGTTACAAGAGTTATAAAGATTACTGGTGTACTTAGTACTTATTATTTCAAGAAGTGCCCCATATGACAGTGTACAAGAAGTGTGCCCTACTCGTCGGCAGACTATAAGTCCACAGGTATGGTCGGGATAACGGGATCCCCTGCAACTGGAAATCTTTCTGTATGAACTACTTGATCAATCTAGTCATTAACCTAGTCAGATTCAGTATGAATCCCTGACCGTGGTAACTAGAAATCTATGTCCTAGATATGAGACATATAGCCTGTACATGTACAATAAAAAAAATCAACTACGGTGTCAAGACAAGAGTTACTTAGCAAGTCAGGGTTGCTGTCGCAACAGCACTTTCAAGATTTTATACGTCATGCCAGGTTAATTGTTACTTATCAAGATTACTTGTCAGGAGTGCGCCTCGACGGGCTACTATCAAGCTTATACATGTCATATCAAGTTTACTCGTTACTTGTCAAGAGTGCGCCTCGACGGGCCACTATCAAGATTATCAAGAAGGGTTCATGCCATCATGTCGTGTTCATGTCAAGAGTTATTAAGTTATCACATGCATATAACAAAACACATAAACCGTTGCAAGAACAAGAAGGTGCAGGGAGGTAGGCGCATCACAAGGGACGCCTAAACATGGATGGGTGCCTAGGCAAGCATGGACGCCTAAGCAAGCATGGGCGCCTGGGCCCTAGTGGTGCCTAGGCAGCAATGGGCACCAGGGCCAAGATGGCGCCTGGGGCGAAGTAGGCGCATGGCCAGATTGGGTGCTGGATCATGGACGCCAGGGCCAAGGTGGTGCCTGGGCCGAAATGGCCAAAAGGAGGGGGCACTTCATAGTAGGCGCCTAAGCACCAATGAGCGCGAGGGTTAAGGCGCATCACAATGGCGCCTAAGCACCGTGAGCGCAAGGGGGCTGGGGCCGCCAGGGGGCGCAAGGTGCCTAGGCCAACTAGGCGTATCACATTGGCGCCTAAGCACCGTGAGCGCAAGGGTCAAAGGGGCGCCTGATCATGTCGGGGAGCCTAGACCAGGGGAGGCGCCAAGGCCAAACTTGGGCGCCTAGACCAACATGGCGCCGGGCACTGTGCTTCTTCTCCAAACAGTAAGAATGGTTCATTACAACCCGAAACTTCAAAGGAGCATAACTTGCTCAAAATAAGTCTGAATCGAGACTTCCAAGGGTCTAAACTGTACAGAACGAGATTTGATACAGCCTGGGACGACTGGTTTTAGAAAATACCAAGCTGTACTAGATCAAAACCAAAAAAACAATAATAACTCGTAACTTAGATCTATACAAATCCATCCACCAAAATCAAAAATGCTAAGCTCTAAAGAAGCTTAAAATCTAGTAGAGAAGAGAATGAACAATAAAATGGGAGATCCATCAAGAATCAAGATTATACTTGCCTAGTGTTCTTGTTTGGTGGAAGGAGTAATGGAGAAGAAATAAATGAGAAGTAAATGAGAGGAGAGAGAGGGGAGTTTTTAAATAGGAAGTTCACCATGATGAACCGACTCAAACCAAACCAAGCCAAACCAAAATAATCCTAGTCAAGCCAAGATTAAACCAAGACTAGGCTAAACAAGATAAGTCCAAATACGGGTCACCTGACAATGCTAGAAATTTATACGCATGCTGAAAATACGTATAACGGGAAACGGGAGTGACAGATTTGAAGACGAAAATCTCTGCATGAATCCAAAGTTTGGATAAATTTCGCCAAGGGGATTGGAAGTAGGGGCTCGAAGAATTTCTAGGGTTTTGAAGGAGGCTCGGACGGCTGCTGCTGTGAAGAAGAGGATTTGGAGAAGATGAAAGGAAGGGGGCCCTCGATTCTGACTTAAAAGTCATACCACCAACAAACTCTAGCCGAATTAGGGCCGAGTTCGCTTGGGGTTCTGTTGAGGTAATTTTCAAACAGACATAAATAATAACACTTTCTTTTCATCAATTCTTTTCAATTATTTAATTCCAAGTTTAGTTATTTTAGATTTCAATTAATATAATTAATATTATTTTACAAATTAAATTTTGTTACACAGCGGTTGTTTCAGATTAGCTATAGGAGTATTGTCCTAGCTAACGGGAGTTCACCGGGGAACAATTAAATATCATTTCGCTTCGACCGTGGTCGTGGTGACAGACAGACCCTTTGTAAGCTTGTCTCGAAAATAATTTTTGAGTATTGAAAAATAATTAATAAAGCAAAATTAATTAATATTATTTATATCTAAAATTCTTAGTTCTCGACGTAAATAATTGAAACGATCTTCCGCTAATAGTTTTGTAAAGATATCAGCCAGTATATTTTATGTGTCTACATATACAAGGTTTATATCTCCATTTTATTGATGATCTCTAAGAAAATGATGTTGAATCTCAATATACTCAGTGCGAGAGTGACATATAGGATTCTTAGTCAAATTAATAGTACTAATGTTATCACATAAAATGGGTATGTGTGTGTAAAGTAAACCAAAGTCTTCTAGGGTTTGCTTCATCCATAAAATTTGTGCACAACAACGTCCTATGGTGATATACTCAGACTCAGTCGTTGACAATGCGACGAAATTTTGTTTCTTGCTAAACCAAGAGACTAGAGCCTTGCCTAGAAAATGACACGTGCCGCTGGACTTTTTTTATCCACTTTGCATCAAGCAAAATCAGCATCCGAGTAACCGGTTAGGTCAAAGTATGTGGTTTTGGAGTACAATGAACTGATAGAAGAGTGCCTTTAAGGTATCGGAAGATACGCTTAACCGCGCACAAATGTGATTCCTTAGGGTTAGCTTGAAAACGTGCACACAAGCAAACGCTAAACACTATATCTGGACGACTAGCAGTTAAATAAAGTAAACTGCCAATCATACCTTGATACTTACGTATCTTGACCGGTTTGTCTTGTTCATCAATATCAAGTTTGGTTGAAGTCGCCACTGGAGTGCCAAGTGGTTTGACTGTTTCCAGATCGAACTTCTTTAATAAATTTTTTGTGTACTTGGCTTAATTAATGAACATTCTATTGTTGGTTTGTTTGATTTGCAGTCTGAAAAAGAATTTTAGTTCTCCCATTATGCTCATCTCAAACTCATTCTGCATACACATTAAAATTCTTGACAAAGAGATTCATCAGTAGATCCAAAGATAATATCATCTACATAAATTTGAACTAAAAGAAGATTTCAATTAGAAGATTTTATAAACAGTATAGTATCAACCTTGCCTTTTGTAAAATCGTTGTCAAGTAGAAAGGAGCTTAGACGATCATACCAAGCACGAGGGGCTTGTTTCAAACCATATAAGGCTTTCTTCAACTTGAAAACATAATCAGGGTTTTTGAAATCAGTAAAACCTGAAGGTTGAGCTACATAAACTTCTTCTTTTATAAAATCGTTCAAAAATGCACTCTTAACATCAATTTGAAATAATTTAAAGTTATAAAAACATGTAAATGCACATAGCATGCGAATGGATTCTAATCTCGTAACTGGGGCATAGGTTCTATCGTAGTCGATACCTTCCTTTTGGTTGTATCCTTGAGTTATAAGTCGAGCCTTATTATGAGTAACTAAACCATTCTCATTCAGTTTATTTTGGAATACCCAACGGGTGCCAATGACCGGATGATCAATGGGCTTGGGAACAAGTTTTCAAACTTGATTCCGTTCAAATTGGTTAAATTCCTTTTACATAACATCTAACCAAAAAGTATTGCTACATGCTTCTTCAATAGTTTTGGGTTCAAGCTGTAAAATAAATGCAACACAGAAAACTATATCTTTGCTTGAGGAACGAGTACTTACACCCTTGGTAATCTCACCTCTTACCAAGTCCTTGGGATGGTCTGTTAAAAACTTTATTCTTTTTGGCAAACTCTCAAGGTATCTGGTTCCGGCTTCTGGTTCTGTACGTAATCTTCTTAGAGGATCAGCTGGTATTATGCTTGTAGGTTCTGCAGGTGCTATATTTGGTGTACTTATGTCTTCGTCATCATCATCGACTGAATGTTGATTTAGTTCGTCAAATATAATATTTATCGATTATTCGATGATCATGGTTCTCTTGTTGAAGACTTGGTACCCTTTGCTTTTTGCCAGTATAACTAAAGTAGTTCTAGTGACCACACTTATGTTGGTGCAATTGCTTGGAAGATGACCATTGTAGCTTTGCAATAACCAACATATTCCATGGTTTTTTTGATATGATAAGCTTCACCTGCACTAAGAGGCCAAGACTTTGGTATCCAAAACTTGAATCCACGTTTGTTAGCTTTTGGAACCCGTTTGCACAATTTTATATCAACAAGTTTTCTAATCTGACAATGATTAGAAATATGTTCATTCATATCGCAATAATAAAAAAAAGTATCAACACTAGTGCTATGTGTAGTAGTATGAGAACGTACAGTGGTGTGATATGATTTGCGTAGATACTTGTAATAGAAAGCATGGTTTTATGAAGCTTTAGCTTTGCTTGCTTCCTTTCTAGATGATCTGTCGTGTGTGATTTCTGATGTGTCACATGTCTTGTGTTAGACTGAGTCATAGGTTATACTACCTATTTTTTCAGTCTAATCTCTAACTTTTTAGAGTTAGCACAGATCTCATCATATTTAACAGTAAGAGCATCAATTCTAAGAGCAACTATAAAGTACTTCTTCTTTTATGTTTCTAACTTCTCCTTAAGTTTAGCATTTTCTTGTGTGCTTTTTTTAATGCATTCAAGCACCTCATGCAATCTAAACTCAAGTGTGGAGATCTCGATAGATTTATCATAAGTAGAAGTGTTTCTAGCATCATTCAATAAGCAAGTAAGCTTTTCATTCTCACGCTTATTGGATAGGATATCCTTTCTGGCTTGCTTATACTTATCTAATACTTTCTTGTGTTCTTCCAATAGATCACTGAAAGTATCAGATAACTCATCATAAAAAATTTATTCTCTTCATAAGAGGATTATTTTGTACCTCGTTAGATAATGCCATTGCGCATATATTTGCAGCTAGACGAGGTCTCTCTTCTTTTTCTGAATCGCTTGCTTCACTTTCACACCATATGCTCGTGGTAGCGTACTTGTGAGACAACGATCTTCTTTCGTTTGGTCGTTCGTAGCGATTCTCATCTTTAGTAGTAGTAGGGCAATATTCCGTTATGCGGCCTGATCTTCTGAAGTTGTAGTATACAACCTCTTCTTCAAATATTGGGTTGTGTTGCACCTCAAATCCAGATGCCATTATGCAAGAATTTTCTTCTTCTTTTGATTTGCTATCTTCACTTTCATACCTGTTCTCATGAGTAGCTTCAAACAGTTTCCAGATTTCATGAGATATAGTATGAGTAGAAACAATTAAATATATTTATGTCTAAAGCACAATAGAAAGCATGTATTGTTTTTGCATCAAGGCTAGCTAACTTTTTTTTCTTCCTCCATGTAACTATAATAAGGCTTATTAATAATAGAGAAAGTAAGAATAGAGGTGATGTAGGATTTTTGTAGCCATTGATAACAATTAAACAGAGGTCAAAATCTATAAACTTCAGATAAAAGCTCATCCGTGTTTTCCAATACCTGTAATTTATTTCGTCAAACAGTGGAGGTTTGTTTGTGGCTTGGCCTTCACTTGTGAATTTCACAGTTGCCATGTGATACTATGATCTATGTAACAGCTAAAATAATAAGAAATATAATGGCAGTTTAACCTCGTTTTACTTGTATAATCTGCTCTGATACCAATTATAGTAACGAATCATAAAGCTTAATACTCTAGAAGAGGGTGAATAGAGTAGGCAGCAAAATTTAGCTAATTAAAAAGTTAGCAGCAAAATCACACAATATATGTATCACAAGTAAATAAATGTAGAGGCAGAGATCAGAAAGAAAACACAAAGATGGCAATGTATACTGGTTTTTCTCTTGTGATAGCTTCCAGTTGAATCCACTATTGAAAAATACCGCAAGTTTTTATACGAAGTTCTTGCAACTTCTACAACGCGAGCTTTGATACGAAGTACTCGACCAACTTTAATTGTGAAGTGTCTTTCTTCAATCAAGCCTCTGATTACAATATCTCTGAAACTTCTAGACCATACTGCACTGGCAAATTGACTAAAGAATTGTAACTGGTTTGGAATTTAAAAATGAAAGCTTTTGAGCACTTTGGAAGACGTTTAAGCTTAGAGAGAAGAGATGAGAAAGTGAATGAGTGAGTTGAAATGATTGAAATCCTTCTCTATTTATAGGTTTTTTAAAGTCAGAACTCTGACAGAATTCAGGCAGAACTCTTTGAGAGAACCTCAGCAAATAGTCGTTGCATCCGTAACAAAAGGATGACCTAGTTCAAAATCCAACGGATACTAGGCTAATTCGGGCCGAACTCTGGCCGAATTCTCTTGAGGCCTATTATGATTTTTTGGGTATTTTATAAAACAGATTTTGGTTTTGGCTTCTTGAAAACTTTAAGCAGTTAGGAGCTTTTGTAAGAGAGGTTGTTTTTCAAAACATAGGATATTTTTAAAAATATTTTGGGATAGCCTATTTGCTTGTACGACTCGGTGTACAATGTATTCCTAGACTCAATAAATATGAAAATTATATTGCATATAGAAATAAAGACTCATACGGCAAAATAGCTACGGTCTTGAACAAATTGGTAGAAGTTCTTTGGCAGTGGTCCAAGTTGTCCAAATAATCTAAGTAGTCCTTATATCGAGACATAGTTTGATCAATTATTAAAATCAGGTTCGACCATAACCAATGGCCCAACAATCATGTCTGTGTCCGCCCCACCTATTCTATCCAATACAATACATCCATCCCATTGTGTCCAACACATCGGACACATTGTTAGAAGCAAAACAAAAACCAAAATCAAACTCTAACCTAACCCATCGGAATGCCGCCTGTCCACCCTCCGGCCCGGCCGTTCCCAAACCATGTCCAATGCCACCCACAAACCCGAACCGGACCAACTCGATGCGGACCATCGCACGCCTCCCCGTTCGAAGACAAGCACCGCCAGCGTCGTGCATTCCCCCAACATCGGCATTCGAAGCCCTGCGTGCCTCTGCAAGCCGCTTATCGTCGTACCAAATTGGTCCCCAGTCGAGCCCTTCACCAACGAGCCCAGCTGACGTTTGCCACCAGACCTGCTTCGAGCTCACCGTAGCTCCTCGTGGCAAGCCGCACTCTCAGCCACGACCGGCGCCGTGTCGCCACGCCGACCAGTAGGGAAGTGCCACCGCGGCCTCACCCTTGGCGCCGCGCACTATGTGCAGGTGAGCTTTCTTCCTTCCCTCCTTCTCTCGATCACTCTTCCGTTCGCTCTCCATCTATCCCTCTCTTTAATGTCCTCTCTCTAATAATTTTGTTAAGAAGGAACAACAGAAGTTGCTGTTAGTTTATGGTTTTGGGCCAAAAGGGTTTGAGCTCAATATGCGTGTTGGGATTTAATGTATTAGCTTTATTTGATTTTGAACTGGGTTTTAACAAATAGTTAATTGGACTTCTTGGGCTTTATGTATTAGAGAATAATTTTATATATATTTGATCCAATTATTTTAAACAGAAATTTTAATAATACGATTTTATTTATTTTGGGATTCTGTTATATATAGTGTTAAGAACAATTTGGGCCTATATATATAATTGTTTTGGGGTTTGGGCTCTATTTCATATTTTGGTTTGGTATATATTTTGGTTTGGTATATATATACATAAAATAATATATATATATATATATATATATATATATAATATATATATATATATATATAAATTATATATATATAATATATATATATATAATATATATATATATATATATACATATTTATCAAACTTTCTAAATAAAGTATATTTTAAACAAATTGTTTTGGGTTGATACGTATAATGGGTTATGGGTTTAAAAATATTATATACATATTTTGCTTACTTATGTATAGGCTTAAGATTATTATTGGGCTCGAGCCTATCCTTTAGATTAATATTTAGTTATAATATTTTGGGCTTTATTGGTTGGGTTTTATTCGATTTCTAAAACTACTAATAAGGATTTGTATTCATTAGCTATAAACGAATATTTTCTTAAAAAGGGTTAATACCTATTATGTTATAATATTATCTAAGTATATACATATTTTCTAAGTAGATAATTACCTTTTCTCTAGAGTTAGAAATCTTTCTTAGATTATCCTTGATCGCAGCTAATCATATTCCTATTTCTTTGCCAATTTTGGACTCCTTCACCTCGACCCTAACAATCGGACTATCCTGGACCCGATGAATTGTCGGTTTCACCAGCTAAGGGCCCCATGCGATTACAGTTCTTGTTTGTTTCTAATATTGTTAATTACTATATTTATATGATTAGTGATGCGTATTTGATTCTTGACACGTTCGTTACACGGATTAGGGGCATATAGTTTTAGTCATGATACCATATTTTATTGTGTTATTTTACCGTATTTTTGTGACCCTTTGTCGTGACTTAATCCATGTATAGTAGTCAGGTGGGAAATTACCAAGTAAATATGTGATCCAACCTTAGACCTTGTCATACTGAATTGCATATTGCATAGTAGACTTTGTAGACCTTGCGGTGTAACTGTCCCAGACCGATCACATATTGAAAGGTGTACTTCAACTCATGTAGATGTTTGTTTCCATGTTCCATGCTTTACCTGTCATCATATAGCTCATGTTAACTGTTTCGCTTTATCTTCCATGTCATATTTTACAGTTTATTTTCTTCATCATGTATGTCATTCCTTATTCACTGTTTTTATAGTCGTTATCATATATTTGGAACTGTATGCATGAATTGTAATCATTCCATTCCTAACTGGAAAGCATTTTTTCAGATTAGTTGTGGCTATCCTTTGTATTGGATCTTTGGGGAGATACAGGTGTACTTGAAGGCCAAAGCCTAGAGACTAGTTAGATAGTTTAAATTCATTATATTAGATTTTGTGAGATATTTTTTTTATTAAATATTTGTATTGCCGTTTAAATTGATTTGTTTGTGTATAATTGTACTTACTTCTTCGTTAACTAACTGAGATGATCAGATTGTCAGGACATGACGGGTCAACTTCTGTCCTTGTTTGGTTGGAAAGTTGGTTTGAAGTGTCGCGATGTTGTGTGAATCCCAGTAGCAAGCGGAGACTTATTTATTATATTCTTAACTCTTACCACTGGTTTTATTTCTCATGTCGTGCTTCCTTGTGGTACTTGCTATTAGAGGTCTAACCTCTCTGGTTTTGCATGGCCAGATTTAGAGCTAGTTCTCGAGGACTCAGCTTACTTCTACCTCCAAGATGATCAATACTAGAGGGATGATCGCAGGAGGACACGAGTGGGTTTCTTACTTCCCTGCTCGTTTTGCTACTTACTTTATATTTTGTCTCTTAGCACCGACATGTTAGTCGGATAGTCTTGCATTTACTTATTACATAATTGTAACTAAGTCGGACTGCAGCTGATAACGATTGTGTATACCTTGTTATATCATCTGGCTATATTTTGTAAAGCTAGACCTCAAGAACATTTCGACTGAGCGTTTGGGACGCCTTACTACTTTATCTTACATGTTCTCTATTACTGCTTCTTGATTGAATGATTGAGACAATAGATGTTGAGTAACCCTAGTGAGACTTTCATTTAGTATGCACCCCCTCGTCTTTAGACAGCATTGATCGTATTATACGGTATTCATCTACCCGTAATACGTAGCTGGCTGAGTCACTCTCCCGCTCTCCGGTGTTCTGGTTCTGGGGCGTGACACCTTAGCTAGAGCACCTGCAAGAATCATGAAACACACACCTGGAGAGATCACCAGGTCCTCAGTGGAACGTAACAAGATATAGGAAGGACATGCCATTTATAACTGCAAATATAAATACTATACTACACACAACTGGGTCCCTAACCATCTATGTGATATGCACTTTGAGGACAACGTTCTACGCAAGGGCTGTAGGATCAGCAGTAAATAAAGAGTAGCAGTAGGTAGTGCTCATCCGAGTCACTATCGGCCATGGGCAGTAAGTAGCGCTCATCTGAGTCGCTATAGACTCCGGGGCAGAAGGTAGCGCTCATAAGAGTCACTATCAGCCCACAATGTGTGTAAAAAGTAAATGTAGCCCCTACGCTAGTAGTTGTCCCCTCCCTCCAATGATACTATACATGTATCGTAACCACGACACACCAACACGTGTCACTTCCACAACACTGTTTTATACTTAATAACTGTCAAATATTCTAACATGCATCTATTGACAGTTATTCCTACGCATGCGCACGGGTGATCAGTCAACACGCGAGTGACCACTACATGATACTCACAACTTACACACAACTCGTGATACAATCGTGACAAGTTAATGACATGCACTCTATTGACGGTAGTCACTTGACTCTAGGTCCACAAGCAAGGAAAAAAATTAAATAACTGAAAATAAAGTGCAGAAAATAATAACAGAATAATAAGATACAACTAAATGTAAGCAGTAAATATGGCAAGGTATCTTGCCTGGTGCGTTGCCTGTTGTGGTACGATGATCGTGATGTCCTGTTTTGTCCAATAGCCATGACCGATGCATAATGGTCCAAAATTCCCGAGAAGATAGGAAACACAGTTTAGTCACGATTAGCGATGATAATTGAAGAGGGCTTGAGGAGGTAGATACATGTACTAATTTTTAGAAATTAATTATAACATTTGAAAGTAGCTTTTGATTATACTAATTATAGCTATAAAATCTAAAGGAAGTTGTTTTAACAGAAAACTCTAATCTCCTATATTTATAGATAGAAAATTATATCTTGTTAGTAAAATAATTTAGATAAATATTAATAATTTGGAAATTACGTATTTAGGGATTTAAAAACCAATTTTTGAAATATAGGCCAAGCCAGATATAATATTCGTGTATACATATTTTACGAAAAAGAGAATTTGAAAAGATTATCATAACTAGTGATAATCATGATAAAATAAAAACGATCATAATAAGTAACACAAATAGTAATATCAATAATATTGATACTATTGGTAATAATATCTATGCTAAATTAAATATATAATCATAAATAGATAAATTCCTAATTTTTAGTCAATCTGTAAAAATCCTGATTATAATAATAATACTAATAACAATAATAATAATAACAAATATATAATAATAATAATAAATATGACTCTGCTGTCAAGAAAGTAAGTAGAAAAGATGGGAGTGGAGAGAGAGAACGGAATCGGGAAGAAGAGCGCTCACCCGAAGGATTTCGTCATGCGGAGGTCGGCGCTCCACTGCGGGACGGCTGTAGAAGCATGGGAAATACTAAAGAAATGACTCATGCGGCCAAAGAACCCCATGCAGCTCAGAAAGCCCATGCGGCTTGGAGAGTCATGCGGCATAAGGGGTTATGCGGTCCAAGACATCCCATACGACTCAGAAAGACACGTGGCAGGACAGCCCTCTCCTCTGACCTCTCGCATTAATTGCTTGACGGCTGACAACTCTGAAAAAGTGACAGCCTTGACACAGAAAGAAGTAATTATGACTCTGTCATAATGACGAATCTCTAGGAAAGAAAAGAGATCTCTGACACAAATCTCCCGAGAGCCATAAAAATGCTACGTGGCCTTGCCACGTGGGCATTCTTATGCGGCTCACTTCTTATGCGGTTCAGAATGAATCCGTCCTATGCGGCTCAGGCCGAGAAAGCCTCATGCGGCTCGAGCAAAGCACTTCTCATGCGGTTCAGAGTGAATCCGTCCTATGCGGCTCAGGCCGAGAAAGCCTCATGCGGCTCGAGCAAAGAACTTCTTATGCGGTTCAGAATGAATCCGTCCTATGCGGCTCAGGCCGAGAAAGCCTCATGCGGCTCGAGCCGAGACTTCTTATGCGGTTCAGAGTAAATCCGTCCTATGCGGCTCAGGCAGGAAGCCTCATGCGGCTCAAGTAAAAACTTCTCATGCGGTTCAAGAGGATCATCTCCATGCGGCTCAGGTGGATGTATCCCTATGCGGCTCACAATGATTACCTCCCTGTGGTTCAAAGGCTCAAGGGAGGGCCACTACCCAGACAGCCCTGACACGTGGACTTAACTTTATGCATATGCGGCTCACTCGTCATATGGTTCAGATTCCCCAGTGGTTCCTAGGACACGTGTCCTAAGCCGATTAATTTTTCAGAATTACTGCCATCAAAGATTGGGTCAAATCCCAATAATCTGGGACACGTGGCAGAAAAATAAATTTAATTTATTCGCAGACATCAGAAGATCATTATGAGGAAGATTTATTCCAATCAGCATTAATTGCTAATGGGATTCGGTGTAATCTACACTCGATGGCTCGGATTCGTCACAATTAAAACTGGCCTAGATTGACCAATCTACGGCCCGCCGCCATCTCCAAGAGCTAATCATTGGCAACCCTAATGATCACATCCCACTATCATAAATAGCAAGGTGCCATTCTCTTGTAAAAAAAGAGACAAGATCAGAGAGAAATACGCATATACAGAGAGACTCCCCAATAGTCAAAAAGAAACAGAGAGAGAGAGAAGCCGGAAGAGCAACAGGAGGAGAGCAAGAAGAGCATTTCTTCACCAACGCCAACCATCTTTTCACAAGGAGCCAAGGCCGCATACCGATCGTCCAAGGAGTAAGACAGGGCTGTCGTCGCCTTCCCGAGCCTCTACCGTCACCCCCCAGAATCTAAAATAAACAATTGTACTTAGACTGCTGTACCTAGGTTTTCGTCCCTAGGCTTTCTTTGTACAAGCGAGTTTGTATTGTGAGTCTAAGTTCAGTCCTCCCATAAAACTGTTCTGTACTTTTACAATCAATGGCAAACACGATGGCGACTCTGCTGGGGACTAACTTCTCCACGGCTGAGGAGTTGGTGACGCAATCGGATGCAGCCAAACTTGGCCCCACACAACAAAAGATGGTCGTCCGCTCCGACCAACAGGCGTTTGAAGAGCTCTCTCCGAAGGAAGTGCTGGCCTGGTCCAGAAGCGCGCCTGCGGCACGAAGGCTCGCAAAGAGTGGAAGCCAAAATCATTTGCTCCTCCCCAAGCCCTCGATGGGATATCCTCTGTTGCTCAAGACGGCGAGAAGGACTCTCCTGCGGCACCACTTCAGACCGTAGACAACTCTGCCGTCTCCAAGTCCGGCAGAAGAAAATACTATGATGCTGGACTTGCAGGGGCAAAGAGGAACTCAATGAGATCCGAGCCACATAAGGGTATTAGCCGCAGGAAGAAAGCTCATGCGGCTACATCCGCCAGCCGCATGGAGAAAACTCATGCGGCCAAACCTGTCAGCCGCATAGCTTATGCGGCTACAGTTGCCAACCACATGGATGAAAGTCATGCGGCTAAGAAAGTCAATCGCTTGCAGAAAACCCATGCGGCCATAATTGCCAACCGCATGCGGCCAGCCTGCACTGTCGTGACTCCTAGCCGCATAAAAATAACTCATCCAACGGCAGAAGACAACCGCATGCAGACAGCCTGTACGGTACCCAATTCTAGCCGCATAGCGTCCGTTCTACGCCTCTCTCGATAAGTCTTTGACCGTCTCTCATGCGGTCCTGACTCTGATGGTTCTCTGGATAAGCCAGACTCTGTGGTGTTCAACTTGGACTCCTCTATTACGCACCCGCAAGTGCTAAAAGGAGGAAGTCTAGGGCAGCGCGGGCTCACCAAGCCCAGGCAGGTCCCAACCTCTAACTATCGGGGCGTCCCGTTGATTCACACGGGCCTCTGATGGGAAGTTGTATAGAACCGCTCGAGTCCAGCCCCCGGCGGCAAAAGGACAAAATGGTTCCTCTGACCTGCGTGAGGCGATCCTCCATAAGCGTAAGGAAAGAAAAGGAGCCTCGGCGTGCAAAGAGTCCTCGCTTGGACATCACTGCACCCAAATCATCGTCAACTGCTGTTGCAACAGCGCGGCAGCAATGGAAGACCGGCCGTCCGTCTTCCAAAGACTACGGCATCCGAGCTCAGAAGACGAGGCACCTCCTGTTGTCTCCTGCAATTCTACTCAGAAAATCCCCGCCGAGAAGTGAAGAAAGAAGACAAGCATCTTCAGCCCCAAGATATCAACCACTGCAGCCAAGAAACCGTCGTCTAAACGGCTGTCCTCCACCGGAATATTCCAACACACCCGTTCAAAGACAAAATCTGCTGCAATGGGAAATTCATCATCCACATCGCTGGGGGTCGTGGGAACTGGGGGTAGCACTCCTCCGAACATCCACAACAATCCGATGTTTCAAGGAGCCGAGCCCGGGGAAACAACTCTTCCATCAGGTACAACAGACGCTGATGTCCCCGAGGATATCCATGGCTCTTAAGACGCAAGCTCCGAGGCTGGAGATACCGTTCCCTCCCGAGTCCGAGCCCGAAGAGAACATTCCCACCTACCCCGATGACTTTTCGGTGCATGGTACGACTCGGAGGGCACATCCTCCACCGTTCCTTCCATCACTCCTCATGTAAGGACGGTATTCATGACGGACAGCAACCAAGGTGGTTCCAGCGATCGCCAACGCATCGCACTTTGGAGGCTATACTGTAGGCCTTGGTCAAGTCTGTAGATAAAATCAAAGCCGCTCTTCCAACTCTGCAAGGTGGAACGCCTGGCCAAACAAGCACGGGTCCCGCGTCAATGTGGACTCGAATTCAGTGGCACCAAACCGGACAATAATCCTCCCGAAATACAGCCCCTT